>JASDQU010590229.1:89676-103039 GCA_032191745.1 Picea mariana | reverse complement strand
AAGGTTCCCAACTGGTTCTAAACATAACTCAAGAGGTTAGGCTCCTCCCAACCTATATAAGCAGGCTCTATGATGGTGGAAAGGAGGAAGAATTGGATATGTGAAACTTATGATCTTGGAGGAAACTTACAGTCAGCCAAAGGAGATTGATCAGTGAAGCTGCTGTTATCCAGGTTGTGGATCTTTCAGGCAAGGGTTAAACGAAGAGGACTTGACGAAGCTGTCGCATTCGCATCTACGATTGTAAGTACTGCTGCCGTTATTCTCATTAATATGACACGCTTGGCCTGTTTCTTTCTAGTTTGTGTCTGATGTTACATGAACTTATCATTTAATGGTAGATCTATTTTCAAGCTAACGTCAATAGAGTAGGAAGTAGTCGTATCTTGTTTTTCCCGCACAACTCATTTGAGGAGCAGAGGATTGGAGCGCAACTCGGAGCGTGCAGGGAAAAACGTCGATAAAAAGGTACTTCTATCATCCTTCCTTCTCATGTGTTAGTTTAGATAGATTTGAAAGAAATTCAGTGTCCACGTTAAGCATTTTTCTATCTAGGGTTAAGGTCAAGCCTTAGAGGTCGATCTACTTGTCCGCAGGAAGATTTTCCTACAACAATCCTAATCATACATTCTAGTTCAAGAATAAACCTTAATAACCCAATGATGGCTAGGAGAATTATCCAAATTTACCAATAAGTCCAATTCAATGGGTTGCACCCATGAAACAACAACTAGAAAATTGTATTGGATTCTATATGGGCTATAAAATTCATGAAATTGTTCACAATCTAATACTAGTCGACAACATCCCAAGTGATGGAAAAATAATAGTCTCAATTACATAAAATTAGTCCAATGTATCCTCTCCAAGTGAAAGTGGTGGTGCTTATAGAGAGGAATCAAAGCGATCAATATCACCAAGGAGAATGGAGTCAAATGACTTGCTAGTGGAGTAGTAATTAAGCCCACCAAAATAGTCAATAAGCTAGGAGAACCAAGATGGAGGTCATCCCAAAGACTATTTGGATGGGCCATGGCCTCTAATAATTTTTCATCAATATGGATCATCATAATCAAAGAGGAAAGACCACATTCACACATGGGCAAAGAAAGTAGCTCTATTACCCCCAATGATGAAGTAAGATCTTCAATCTTTGATCCTAAGTCATTCAGAGGAAGCAATGACTTGTGCTCGGTGGAAGTGGAGATTGCACAAATGGTGGAAGTAGCCACATAGTTCATTTATGAAGGATTTTTATCCAACCCAACACTGGGAAAGGACTTTGTATGAGAAAGTAAGGGCAAGACATAGTCATGGGTCAAATGTGGTTAAGGATTACAGTATGAGAGCTTGTCTTGGTGATAACATGTCCTTGATGTGGAAATTGCATCACACAAAATAGACAAGACACCATGAATTTCATGGCATACATTTAATCGCACCAAAGGAGCATGTTGAATTGCACTGGAACCATCATAGGCATAGTTGCTACATCGACTAAAATAGTCTTACTTCCTAATGCAATAGGGAAATTAGGCATAATTTCTATTGATTCACATGATCTTCCAACAAAGGCTCATAACTTGGTCAAATATGGGATGAGAGTGAGAGGACCTAAAAAAATCCAAGCAAACAAGGACATAACATAGGAGAATATTATTCATCCACTATGCATCATTAATTCATGGATTTTCTTTAAATGAGGATCCTAATCTAGAAATGGGTGGACTAAGGCAGATGTGGCTTTTTAATGTTTTCAAAGTTAAAGGAAATAACCTTAGAATATGAAGGGTGCATACTTCCATTTTCCTTAGAGTGGGTAAGTAGTAAGTGATGGGCCAATAGAAGTGGAAGTGGTTCCCCCTTGTCTTTGTGATTTCAACTTGGTAGTTGTTAGGTTAAACCTCACTCGATGAAAGAGTCAATGAGTAGGTCAATAGTGGTGGTTTTTTAGCCCATGTTTTTGGTAGTCTATGGTAATATTCCCATGGATTTCATGTAATGAAGCCTTTAAATAGGCTTAGGATACTCCATTGTAATGGGTCTGGAGGTGAGGGGTGAAGGCTTACTTGGTCGAATTGGCCAAATTTTGTCAAGGGAACAAATATACCTTTGGATGGTTTTTCCCGTAAGGATTTTCCAGGGTAAATCATGTGTCAATGATCTATGCATGATTTATGTGTTTTTGTTGTTGTCGATTTATTATTTCTCTCACAAGCTTCTCTTATTCCTAACAAATGACATAGATAGGTTGGAAGCACTAGTCAAGTTGGTGGTGGGAAATTGAAGAGGCTGAAATATGTGGATCTCCAACATTAGTAGTGATGGGCTCATTCAAAGGGGAGGTTTGTTGCAAAAGTACAAGCTCTTGTAGGGTAGTTTGATTAGGAAATTAGGCCCTCAATTGTCAAACTTTTACAATATTATAACATCTATGAACATAATGATCCTTCTCCAAATTATCACAAGGATGTATTGGTGTATGCCCTTGTTTAGGTTGATTTCGACCCTTGACGGCATTGTCATTTTCTCCAACATCACTAACATTCACTCCTTCTCATTGGTTCTTATTCTTACATTTCTTAGACATTTTGTTCTTCCTCTTGGATGCTTCTTTCTTACTAGGTTGGGAAGGAGATGATAGGACCAAGCTAACAATTGGTGAAGGCAATGAATGATTGGTTTGATATGGAGAACAATTCCCAAATTGGAAGTCGTATGGTCAAGTTTGGGAGGTGCAAGGTGGTCATGATAGTAGCACTAACATTTCTATGCAGTGGATGATTGGTACTCCCTAATACACTATCCATGTTGCATGGAGAGAAGTTGCTAGAAAGAGAGATATCAAAAGGGAAAGCTCACCAAATGGTGGTGATCAAACTCAAAATACAAGGGAGATTCTAGGAGAGTATGAAACCAATATGTCATAGAGGGTGATTTAGAGAAATGGTCGATGAATTAATTAACCAAGTAATCTTGTAGTTCCTTAGTATCTCAAGGTTAACTTTATGCGAAAAAAAATCAACTTACTCCAACTTCATAGAATAAATTATTAAGAAGATAGATCAATTACCCAAAGACAAAGCATAATCTAATCTTTGTGTTTTATGTCAAAAGATGAGAAGTCTAGGTTGATTTTATTAAGGCTAGTGTCAAGGTTTGTTGCTTAATAAATATTGTTGTGTTCTCTACACTCTCTCGCACCATTGGTACTAGGTATATGTTATAAAACATCAAATATCGACAATTGTTACTTAATCAAGTGTGTGGCATGTGCTCTTAATGTGTGATACTGCAAAAAGTAAATACACATGAAGCTAAATGCTAAAAAGGAAAAGTTCTTCAAAACATTTTTTTCTAAAACCTTTATTGTGTTAAGTAAAGAAGGCACTGTAGAAATTTTTATAATTGTGTTAAGTTTAAGTTAAGAAGGCAATGCAGAAAGTTGTAGGATAGTAGCAAGTCAAAACATGTCATTGGTTGGGAGGTAGTTTGAAGATCCATGGAACTTAATGAATCACCATTCAATGAAAACATTGGTTCGACACATTAAAAACATAACAAAATTTGATGAACAAAGATCGTTGTTTTTCACCAAATCAAACTCATAATGTGACCCCTCCACACTTGGGGTTTTGTTAAGGATAAAGAAAGTATTAATGTGAAACTTACCTTAGAGACCAAAATATCATTTATCCAACATACTTAGATTCATACTATACAATAAAATGGTGATCAATATTGGGGTTTTGTTAAGGATAAGGAAAGTATTAATGTGAAACTTACCTTAGAGACCAAAATATCATTTATCTAACATACTTAGATTCATACTATACAACAAAATGGTGATCAATATTGGGGTTTTGTTAAAGATAAGGAAAATATTAATGTGAAACTGACCTTAGAGACCAAAATATCATTTATCCAACCTACTTAAATTCATACTATACAACAAAATGGTGATCAATAAGTACTTTGTAGTGTAACATTAAATGCAATATAATATATGTTGGGATATACATAGTCTAATATGAAATGCCTCAAATTACAAGGATATATCGTAATATATATTACAATTAATGTGGTGGATATATTGTAATATATATTGCAATTAATGTTACAGTGAATGGTGTATAATGTTTGTCCAACAAAAATATGCCTTCATGCCCTCATTTCTAACTTATTTTAACAAGTGCAGCGAGGTTGCTGTGTACTGCCTTCTATACCCCAAATTGAATAATGTATTGATTAGCAGTATTATTTGTGAAACAGTGGAATCCGCCATAAATTTATATATTTATTATTAAATGTATTATTAGCATGATTATTTTTCAAATTGTGTGGAAATGCGTTATAATCAATTTTTGGATAATAGCAGAGCGTATAGGTACGTTGTAGTAGTAGTGTAGACTGGATTGTAGAGTGCACAGTTTAGATATTAACCTAGATTATTTTTGCCATTCGCAGGCTGTCGAGTACTAATGGTAAAATGGGTACAGTTTCAAAGTAAATGGTTGATGTTGAGGTGCAGAGGCCGGGGCAGACACAGAAATAGGAATCGGAGAGCGAGAGTACTGCCTCCTATACCCCAAATTGAATAAAGATGAACGTACAAAATATAAATTCAACCTACCCAGTCTGTCATTGAGTTAATTCTGACCTCGAAATAAGTGAAGGCTGCAATAACACTATAAAGTTATCAGCCAATGAAATGTAAGAAAACTTAGTTTTTTTACATATTAAAAAATAAAATTTTGAGTTTCTTATGTTATACATTAAGTTCTTTACAAAAAATTTAAAGTCAAACCAAATTAATAGAGTAGTCAAAGCTAACTCATCGCTATGTATACTGCCTGGGAGGCAGTACAATAATGCATAATCATACTCAATCTCAACCATGTTACATGTGAGGCATCGTCGACATGATAATGAATCAAGGTGTTTGTTGTGAATGCCAACCAAACCAAGCGGAATTTGTGATGATTACACAACTAAAATGTGGAAGCAATGACGTGTCGTGAGGGGCTGCAAAACAATAATTAATTTCACAGAGTGCACCAACAAACTTAAGTCGTTGTGTAACCATCCACACAAAAACAAAACAACAAGAAACGAGAGAATAATTATAAACCATGCATCAAACAATAACACTAAAGTTTAATTATCTTTTATTGTCCACATAAAAAATAGACCTACCAAGGACTGTAAGATAGGAAGTGATGTGAACTTTTGATGCAATTCAAGTTGTGAGAATATATACACTACTCTTATTCCCCATATCCATTCACAAATGTGTATGTGTGAGAGATAATGAATGTGTGTGAGAAATGTGCAATTCAAGTTGTGAGAATATATACACTACTTTTATTCCAGTGATGTGAACTTTTGATGCAATTCAAGTTGTGAGAATATATACACTACTCTTATTCCCCATATCCATTCACAAATGTGTATGTGTGAGAGATAATGAATGTGTGTGAGAAATGTGCAATTCAAGTTGTGAGAATATATACACTACTTTTATTCTTCATATCCATTTACAAATGTGTATGTGTGAGAGATAATGAATGTGTGTGAGAAATGTGTATGTGTAAGGGATAATGAATGTGTGTGAGAAAAAGAGATAACATTCAAATGTTTAAAATAAGGGAATAATTTAAATTTTGGACCAAAAAATATAAAGATAAGGAATATCTTAAAACATTAAAATGGATTATGTAGGTCATACTTTGATGGGTGTGATTTAACTTGATTATAGGTGAAAAGTTAAATGACTTCCAACTTTGACTACCCAACCCAACTAGTTAAATACATTAATCCCCTAAATACTAAAGCGAGATGTTGGGGTATATATTGATATGTAAGTTAAGTTGGCACTATGTAAGCTAAGCTAAATTTGGATTGAGAACAAAATAAAAGAGCATGCAATAGTATAAAGAGAAGACAAATACAATATTGGAAGAAGCAAATCATTACAGTAAAAATCAATTTCTATTATTAAATAAAATAACGAAAAACACTAGGATATGTATCGCAATATAAAACAACTAGAATGGGGTAGCTCTTTTTTTCTTTTTCTTTCCATGTAATGTTTTTTTTTTGGGAAACTCACTAGCCGCTTCCCCTGATTTCGAGGATGGTACCTAGGGTGAATTGGATTTTTTAGAAGATTGAAGTTTTTTCAAGTCACTTACGGGAATAGAACCTGGGTGGGAGAATAATACTCCATCACACAACCACTCAAATTAGACCCATTTGACATGGGGGTAGCTTATGTATGACAAGAGATGTGATAGCTATGTTCATTTGCAAAAATCCAAAAAATGCAATAACTTTAACCCTAGAATGATTAGGACTTAGCAAGAACGTTGATCTAGACAAATTTGAGTTGTTCAATAAAAAGGGAACCTTGGTCGATATCATAACTTTTCACTTGGCGCTCTAATTTGGGTCTTTTTTATCTCATTGGAAAGTACATTAACAAAATGAGTTGTATCCCCAAGCTTTAGGTGTAAACGACCCCAAAACCACACAAGAAAACCTTGAAAAGTGCGCTAGGAAAAAATGACCCAAACACGCCAGCATTAAGACTGTTTTTTTAGATTACCCTAGATGGCCACCTGGATATTGAATAGCACATTAGCATATTATTATTAGATGGTTGTGGTTACATATGCATAAATAGACATCAACATTGAAATTTATGTTTAATTCAAATGTTTTTGTCATATTTCAATATTTTTACAAATAATTTTAAATAAAAAATTATTACAACTTATTTAAACTAATACACTCAATTTATAAATTTGTAGACTTTAGCATTATAAGGAATCTCTTATCCCAAACACAAGAGGTCTCATACACCAATTTGATGTTTGGCTTTATTGTGACCTTAAAAATAAATAATAATAATTATTATTATTATTATTATCTTTCACAAACATTTAACTAAACTATAATATAAACAAATATTCTATAATAAATTATGCGAACAAATCTCAAACTATGTTATGGACAAATCTTGTCTAATATAATTTGGTTGCAAATATACCTAAATTATTGCAAATATTATTGAATAATGTTACATGATATTTTGGCTAATTATATAAATTTGTATAATCCTAAATTGAAAACCTTAATTAACTTAATTGTAACTTTAAAATAAATTATTATTATTATTATTTATATTATAATTACCTTCCACAAGTATTTAACTAAACTATAATATAAACCAATCTTCTACCATATAAACAAATCTTCTATAATAAACGATATGAACAAATCTTGTGTAATATAGTGTCGTTGCAAAGCTGCTAAATTATTGCAAAGGTTATTGGATAATGTTACATGATATTTTGGCCAATTATATAAATTTGTATAACCCTAAATTGAAGAATAATAAAAATATTTAACCATCATAAACTTAAATTAAAGAATATAAAAAATATTTAATTATTATAAATTTTCTATATGGAAAAAAACACATCAAATTTTAATACATACGAATATTGTTGCACCTATCAGCCACAAAACAAACTAATACACAACAAATATACAAAAAACAGAATATCATATGGCAGATCTATAAAAGAGACTCAAAGATTTTACGTGGTTCGCCCAAATTTGGGCTACGTCCACCAAGCAATGGTATTGATTCTTCTTTCTGTTCATAAATGGAGGTTTAATAGTTTTTCTGAATCACATACCCCTCTTCTCACATACATGGAATAAATAATTCGCCTAGGTTTACAATCTCAACTCAAACAACTTACTAATTGAACAGTAAATTCTCTCCTATGCATACTCCAGCTGAGTTGACACATACACAACCGAATCCTTAATAATAGGAGTTGATGTAGATGAAGGTTCCTCGAATTTAGGGGTTTTGTTGTCACACATTTCAACAATCTCCACCTTGACAACAAATTTATCTCATACCTTGCTCATTATTTTATTCTATCACTTTTTTTGCAAGCTAAGAGAAACCAAGCACCATCGTAGCTTCTCTAAAAGTACTAGTTTTGTGAACATGTCTATGTAGTTCTCTTTTGTATGAACTTTTTCAAGAGAAACTCCACCTTCATCGATGACCTGCCTTACAAAATGGTACTTAATAGGAATATGTTTTGTTTTACTGTGGTAGGCCGGTTTCTTGTCCAAGTGAATAGCACTTTTACTATCACAAAGTAGTTTTACTTTGTCCTGCATCCTTCCAAACTCACCAAACATACCTTTTAACCAAACCGCCTCTTTGCAAGCATGTGAAGCAACTATGTATTATTCTTTTGTAGTGGATAAAACAACAATGTTCTGTAGCTTTGACATCCAACTAATAGCTCCACCTGCAAGAGTAAAGAGATATCCTGAAGTTGACCTCCTCTTGTCCAAATCACATGCAAAATCATAATCAACATATCCACAAACTAACTCACAACCACTGTTATAGGTGATACAATAATCACTTGTGCCCCTTAAATACTGAAGCACCCACTTCACTATTGCCCAGTGCTCTTTACCTAGATTTTCCATATATCTGTTAACAACCCCAACTACATGTGAAATGTTTGGTCTTGTACTAACCATCGCATACATTAAACTTCTTATTGCATTAGCATACGATACTTGAGACATATATTCATTTTCTCCTTTTGTACTAGGACATAAAATTGAAGAAATCTTAAAATGGGAAGCAAAAGGGACTGAAATTGGTTTCACACTGTTCATACCAAATCTCAAAAGTATTTTCTCGACATACTTATGTTGTGACAACCAAAGCTTGCCATTCCTCATGTCTCTGAATATCTCCATGCCCAAAATCTGTTTTGTTGCTCCTAGATCTTTCATATCAAACATCCTAGCCATTTGAGCCTTTAACCTATTGATCTCATTTATGCTTTTGCTTGATAAAAGCATATCGTCAGCATACAACACTAAGATAATGAATATGCCATTATTGAATTTTTTAAAGTAAACAAAATGATCATACTCACTCCTTGTATAATTATGGCTCACCATGAAAGAGTCAAATTTCTTGTACCATTGTCTGGGAGACTGCCTCAGACCATACAATGATTTCTTGAGCCTGCAAACAAATTTCTTGTTGCGATTCTGAACGAACCCTTCAGGTTGTTCCATGTAAATCTCCTCATCCAAATCTCCATGTAAGAAAGCAGTTTTAACATCTAGTTGTTCCAACTCCAAATCAAGTAATGCAACTAATGCTAACACAACTCGAATTGAAACAATCTTAACAACTGGTGAAAAAATATCATTAATTCAATACCTTCTTTCTGAGAATATCCTTTCACAACTAGCCTTGTTTTGTACCTTTCTACCTTATCATCAACACCCTTCTTTAGCTTGTAGACCCACTTGCAACCTACATTTTTCATGTCTCTTGGAAGTTTTACCAAGTCCCATGTAGCATTCCTCTCTAATGCATTCATTTCATCCTTCATTGATTCTTTCCATTTTTCATTGTTAGAACCCTTCACAGCTTCCTAATATCATGAAGGTTCATCATCATTAGTACTTAAAGAAACTGATGAAACAAAATCATCATACCTTCTTGGAGGAATTTTGACCCGTGTAGACCTCCTTATGGAAGTTTGTGCTTCATCCAAATTCTGTTGATTGTCATTATCCATGTTTTCCTCTACAGGAACCTCTTCATGAACATTCTCATAAACTTGTTCATGTTCACTTGCATCTGTAGTTGAACGAGTTTCAAAGTGAATTTTTTGATATTTCGGTACTTCTACCTGTTTCATTTGAACATCTACATCTGATTTGATGAAAGATGATTCATCAAACATTACATCTATGTTAATGGTGATCTTGTGGGAAGTAGGATCCTACAACTTGTATACCTTAATATCGTCACGATATCCAACAAAGATAAGCCTTTTTATTTTGGATCTAATTTAGAACGTTGATGTTTCAGAGTTAGAGCATAGGCTTCACAATCAAAAAATTTAATATTAGAATAATTGCAAGGGTGACCTATCCATACCTCTTCTGGAATATTGCACTCTATTGTTCTTGATGATGATCGATTCACCAAATAAAAAGTTGTAGATATTGCTTATGCCCATAGTTCCTGCTGCAAGTTGGCATTACTTAGCATACTCCTTGCTCTCTCTAGAAAAGTCTTGTTCATGCATTCAACAACTCTATTTTGATGAGGAGTATAAGCAGTGATTTTATGCCTATCAATCCCAAACTCCTTGTAATAGTTCTCAAACTCCATTAACATAAATTCACCACCATTATCAGTTCTTAAAAATTTAATGGACCTACCAGTGCTCTTTTCTACTAAAACTCTAAATTGCTTGAAAACAGTGAATACATCAGCCTTTATTTTCAACATATAGACCCAAACCTTCCTAGAGAAATCATCTATAAAAGTAACAAAATATGATGATCCTCCATACGAAATAGTAGGGGGTGGTCCCCAAACATCAGAATGGATATATTCAAGGATTCTTTCACTGGTGTGTCTTCCGGTTTTAAAATTCTGCCTATTCTGTTTTCCATAAATACAGTGTTTACAGAAATCTAACTTTAAAGACTTTAGATTAGGAAGAAACTTACGATCAGTTAATACCTTTAATCCTTTTTCACTCATATGGCCCAACCTTTGATGCCATAGTTGAACAAAATCATTGTCATTCTTAGATACAACAGTCGCATGATCTGACTTGGTTCTTCCTTCTAACAGAAACAGGTTTCCAACCTTCTTCGCTTTCATGACCAGTAGAATTCCTTTGTAGACCTTCATAACTCCACCTTGAACAGTACTTTTATATCCTCTAGTATCTAGGAATCCTAGAGATATTAGGTTCTTCCTAAGCTCAGGTACATGTCTCACATCAGTTAGTATCTTAACAGATCCATCAAACATCTTAATTTGAATGCTACCAATTCCCACAAATTTACATGAGATATCATTTCCCACATAAATAATTCCATCATCTATAGACTGGTAAGTAATAAACCAGTGTCTATGAAGACACATGTGATTTGATGCACCAGAATCTAATAACCAATGTTGATCATGACGTGAAACAATACTAATTGTTAAAACTTCATCAACCATACCTGAAACTATTGTTGAATCTGTTTCAGTTGCATTTGTTTCCTTCGTCTCTTTTGAAGAGTCTTCTTTGGAGGCTTGTTTTCGCTTCCAACGGTCCTTCTTCAGATGTGTAGATTTGCCACAATATCGACACTTAAGCTTGCTCTTCTTTCCCTTCGACTTTGTCCCAGAGAAATCCCTCTGAACCTGTCCTCTTTCTTTAGGTCTTCATCTGACCACCATCACCTCAGATGTAGAGGTTTATGAATTGGATTTCTTCCTTGTTTCCTCAGACAATAGAGCTCCAACAATAACATCAAACTCAATACTTTTTGTTGAATTGAAACTAATAGAGGTAACAAAGTGATCCCATGACTCGGGCAAAGAACACAATAATGTAATTGCCTTGTCTTCAAATTCGAATTTCAATCCCATGCTAGTCAACTGAACTAAAAGAGTATTAAAAGTATTTAAATGATCAACTATTTTTGTACCTTCTTTCATGCGCAAACTGTACAATTTTTTTCAGGAAGATCATGTTCGTCAAGGATTTCATCATATACAAGGTTTCCAACTTTGTCCACAAACCGACTGTTGTCTTCTCTGTAACAATGTTGAATAGAACATCATTGGCCAAACACAGACATATGGCACTCAGTGCTCTCGCATCAATCTCATCCCACTCTTCAACTATGATGGATGTAGGTTTCTTTGATTTTCCCACAAGCGCCTTCACCACGCCTTGGTGCATGAGTAGATCGTGCATCTTGACCTTCCATATCTCAAAACTGTTTTTGCCATTGAACTTGTCGATTTCAAATTTCGCACTCTGAGTTTTCGCCATTTTAGTCGTTCTCGTACTTCTCATCCTTCGTTGCTTCAAGTATCACCTCCACTCTTGTTGATCTGCATGACCTCTTATTGATCGGCCCCTTCACGTCCTCAGCGAGCACCCAACGCTCGGTGCGGGAGGGATGAGACACACCCACTTCTTTATCAGATGAGAAAGAAAGTATGTCTCTTCTTGCGCCTCAACTTTGAGTGGACTCTACAAAGATAACTCAGATAATGTTGAACTTGAACATATTCTATTCGCTTCTCTTATATAAAAAAACTAAATTCCATGTTGAGAACTCAATACCGGAGATTTCTAGCAGAGTCGGTGCACAAAACTAGATTCCAAGATGATACCTCTCAAGCGAAAAACTCACGCGGAGTCACATGCGCAGAGCCCACCAGACTCTCAAGCGAAAAACTCACGCAGAGTCACATGCGCAGAGCCCACCAGACTCTCAAGCGAAAAACTCACGTAGAGCCCATCAAACTGTCGTCGCACCTGTCAACAGTAGTGGACCACGACGATTTCAAAATTTTCGAAGAACGTAATTGTAGTGTAACAATCGTCGCACCCTTCAAGAGGAGAGACCTGCGACGATTAGAGATCGACACACCTCATGCACAAAACCACGAGAAAATGGCACTGTTGCTGCTCCTCCGAAAAATTTGATGCCTACGACATAGATGGCACTGCTGCTGCTACTCCTTCGGAAAAATTGACGTCCGTGACACAAATGGCACTGCTGCTGCTCCTTTCAGTTTTGCTTTGCTTTGTTTTCAACGACCTCTAACCTGCTCTGATACCACTTGTTGCACCTATCAGCCACAAAATAAACTAATACACAACAAATATACAAAAAATAGAATATCAAATGGCAAATCTATAAAAGAGACTCAGAGATTTTACGTGGTTCACCCAAATTTGGGCTACGTCCAACAAGCAATGGTATCGATTCTTCTTTCTGTTCATAAATGGAGGTTCAACAGTTTTTCTGACTCACACACCCCTCTTCTCACATACATGGAATAAATAATTCACCTAGGTTTACAGTCTCAACTCAAACAACTTACTAACTGAATAGTAAATGTTCTCCTATGCATACTCCAGCTAAGTTAACACATACATAACTGAATCCTTAATAAGAAGAGTTGACATAGATGATTGTTCTTCGAATTCAGGAGTTCTGTTGTCACACTTTTCAACAAATATTATAATTAACAAAATCCTAAAATCTAATAATAAAAATATTTAACCATTATAAACTTTCTATGTGGAAAAAAAGCACATCAAATTTTAACACATACGAATATTATAATTAACAAAAACCTAAAATCTAATATAATCCACACGTTGATATAATTAGACTTTTAAACATGTTGCAACTTAAGAAAGGCTTAACGCGTAACAAAAATACTTTGAAGAACATAAAAGAATTATGTGGGTATATT
>JASDQU010590229.1:76526-89626 GCA_032191745.1 Picea mariana | reverse complement strand
AACCCTTCAGGTTGTTCCATGTAAATCTCCTCATCCAAATCTCCATGTAAGAAAGTAGTTTTAACATCTAGTTGCTCCAACTCCAAATCAAGTAATGCAACTAATGCTAACACAACTCGAATTGAAACAATCTTAACAACTAGTGAAAAAATATCATGAAATTCAATACCTTCTTTCTGAGAATATCCTTTCACAACTAGCCTTGTTTTGTACCTTTCTACCTTATCATCAACACCCTTCTTTAGCTTGTAGACCCACTTGCAACCTACATTTTTCATGTCTCTTGGAAGTTTTACCAAGTCCCATGTAGCATTCCTCTCTAATGAATTCATTTCATCCTTCATTACTTCTTTCCATTTTTCACTGTTAGAACCCTTCACAGCTTCCTGATATCATGAAGGTTCATCATCATTAGTACTTAAAGAAACTGATGAAACAAAATCATCATACCTTTTTGGAGGAATTCTGACCCGTGTAGACCTCCTTATGGAAGTTTGTGCTTCATCCAAATTCTGTTGATTGTCATTATCCATGTTTTCCTCTATAGGAACCTCTTCATGAACATCCTCATAAACTTGTTCATGTTCACTTGCATCTGTAGTTGAACGAGTTTCAAAGTGAATTTGTTGATATTTTGGTACTTCTACCTGTTTCATTTGAACATCTACATCTGATTTGATGAGAGATGATTCATCAAACATTACATCTCTGTTAATGGTGATCTTGTGGGAAGTAGGATCCCACAACCTGTATACCTTAATATCGTCACGATATCCAACAAAGATAAGCCTTTTTATTTTGGATCTAATTTAGAACGTTGATGTTTCAGAGTTAGAGCATAGGCTTCACAACCAAAAAATTTAAGATTAGAATAATTGCAAGGGTGACCTATCCATACCTCTTCTAGAATATTGCACTCTATTGTTGTTGAAGATGATCAATTCACCAAATAACAAGTTGTAGATATTGCTTCTGCCCACAGTTCCTGCTGCAAGTTGGCATTACTTAGCATACTCCTTGCTCTCTCTAGAAAAGTCTTGTTCATGCATTCAACAACTATGTTTTGATGAGGAGTATAGGCAATGATTTTATGCCTATCAATCCCAAAATCCTTGCAACAGTTCTCAAACTCCATTAACGTAAATTCACCACCATTATCAGTTCTTAAAAATTTAATGGACCTACCAGTGCTCTTTTCTACTAAAACTCTAAATTGCTTGAAAATAGTAAATACATCAGCCTTTATTTTCAACATATAGACCCAAACCTTCCTAGAGAAATCATCTATAAAAGTAACAAAATATGATGATCCTCCATACGAAATAGTAGGGGGTGGTCGCCAAACATGAGAATGGATATATTCAAGGATTCTTTCACTGGTGTGTCTTCTGGTTTTAAATTTCTGCCTATTAGGTTTTCCATAAATATAGTGTTTGCAGAAATCTAACTTTAAAGACTTTAGATTAGGAAGAAACTTACGATCAGTTAATACCTTTAATCCTTTTTCACTCATATGGCCCAACCTTTGATGCCATAGTCGAACAAAATCATTGTCATTCTTAGATACAACAGTCGCATGATCTGAGTTGGTTCTTCCTTCTAACAGAAACAGGTTTCCAACCTTCTTCGCTTTCATGACCAGTAGAATTCCTTTGTAGACCTTCATAACTCCACCTTGAACAGTACTTTTATATCCTCCAGTATCTAGGAATCCCAAAGAGATTAGGTTCTTCCTAAGCTCAGGTACATGTCTCACATCAGTTAGTATCTTAACAGATCCATCAAACATCTTAATTTGAATGCTACTGATTCCCACAAATTTACATGAGATATCATTTCCCATGCAAACAATTCCATCATCTATAGACTGGTAAGTAATAAACCAGTGTCTATGAAGACACATGTGATTTGATGCACCAAAATCTAATAACCAATGTTGATCATGACGTGAAACAATATTAATTGTTAAAACTTCATCAACCATACCTGAAACTGTTGTTGAATCTGTTTCAGTTGCGTTTGTTTCCTTCGTCTCTTTTGAAGAGTCTTCTTTGGAGGCTTGTTTTCGCTTCCAACAGTCCATCTTCAGATGTCCAGATTTGCCACAATATCGACACTTAATCTTGCTCTTCTTTCCCTTCAACTTTGTCTGAGAGAAATCCCTCTGAACCTGTCATCTTTCTTTAGGTCTTCATCTGACCACCATCACCTCAGATGTAGAGGTTTTTGAATTGGATTTATTCCTTGTTTCCTCAAACAATAGAGCTCCAACAATAACATCAAACTCAATACTTTTTGTTGAATTGAAACTAATAGAGGTAACAAAGTGATCCCATGACTCGGGCAAAGAACACAATAATGTAATTGCCTTGTCTTCAAATTTGAATTTCAATCCCATGCTAGTCAACTGAACTAAAAGAGTATTAAAAGTATTTAAATGATCAACTATTTTTGTACCTTCTTTCATACGCAAACTGTACAATTTTTTTTCAGGAAGATCATGTTCGTCAAGGATTTCATCATATACAAGGTTTCCAACTTTGTCCACAAACCGACTGTTGTCTTCTCCATAACAATGTTGAATAGAACATCATCGGGCAAACACAGACATATGGCACTCAGTTCTCTCCCATCAATCTCATCCCACTCTTCAACTGTGATGGATGCAGGTTTCTTTGATTTTCCCACAAGCGCCTTCACCATGCCTTGGTGCATGAGTAGATTGTGCATCTTGACCTTCCATATCTCAAAACTGTTTTTGCCATTGAACTTCTTGATTTCAAATTTCGCACTTTGAGTTTTCGCCATTTTAGTCATTCTCGTACTTCTCATCCTTCGTCGCTTCAAGTATCGCCTCCACTCTTGTTGATCTGCATGACCTCTTGTTGATCGGCCCCTTCACGTCCTCAGCGAGCACCCAATGCTCGGTGCGGGAGGGATGAGACACACCCACTTCTTTATTAGATGAGAAAGAAAGTACGTCTCTTCTTGCGCCTCAACTTTGAGTGGACTCTACAAAGATAACTCAGATAATGTTGAACTTGAACATATTCTATTCGCTTCTCTTATATAAAAAAACTAAATTCCATGTTGAGAACTCAATACCGGAGATTTCTAGCAGAGTTGGTGCACAAAACTAGATTCCAAGATGATACCTCTCAAGCGAAAAACTCGCGCGGAGTCACATGCGCAGAGCCCACCAGACTCTCAAGCGAAAAACTCACGCAGAGTCACATGCGCGGAGCCCACCAGACTCTCAAGCAAAAAACTCATGTAGAGCCCATCAGACTGTCGTCGCACCTGTCAACAGTAGTGGACCACGACGATTTCAAAATTTTCGAAGAATGTAATTGTAGTGTAACAATCGTCGCACCCTTCAAGAGGAGAGACCTGCGATGATTAGAGATCGACACACCTCACGCACAAAACCACGAGAAAATGGCACTGTTGCTGCTCCTTCGAAAAATTTGATACCTGCGACACAAATGGCACTACTGCTGCTACTCCTCCGGAAAAATTGGCATCCGCGACACAAATGGCACTGCTGCTGCTCCTTTCAGTTTTGCTTTGCTTTGTTTTCAACGATCTCTAACCTGCTCTGATACCACTTGTTGCACCTATCAGCCACAAAACAAACTAATACACAACAAATATACAAAAAATAGAATATCATATGGCAGATCTATAAAAGAGACTCAGAGATTTTACGTGGTTCACCCAAATTTGGGCTACGTCCAACAAGCAATGGTATCGTTTCTTCTTTCTGTTCATAAATGGAGGTTCAACAGTTTTTCTGACTCACACACCCCTCTTCTCACATACATGGAATAAATAATTCGCCTAGGTTTACAGTCTCAACTCAAACAACTTACTAATTAAATAGTAAATGTTCTCCTATGCATACTCCAGCTAAGTTAACACATACATAACTGAATCCTTAATAAGAAGAGTTAACGTAAATGATTGTTCTTCGAATTCAGGAGTTCCGTTGTCACACTTTTCAACAAATATTATAATTAACAAAAACCTAAAATCTAATAATAAAAATATTTAACCATTATAAACTTTCTATGTTGAAAAAAAGCACATCAAATTTTAACACATACGAATATTATAATTAACAAAAACCTAAAATCTAATATAATCCACACGTTGATATAATTAGACTTTTAAACATGTTGCAACTTAAGAAAGGCTTAACGCGTAACAAAAATACTTTGAAGAACATAAAAGAATTATGTGGGTATATTCCATTGCAAAATAGCATTGTCGTTATGCACTCATAAGGCCCATGAACCTAAGAATGATAGGAAGAATATAATGATTTGCATCGTCATATAAACTAATTAAAATGATAATAAAAAAATCAACACCCCCGCGCTACCCCTGCCCCACCCCGGCTATTATATGCGCACGCGAAGATACATGGACCCCTCGCACATCCACATCCTCCACAATTGACCTTCTTTCCTAGTACGTAAAAATCTGCTCCGTCTCCTTAAATTCAACTTTCCTAAATTTAAGGATAAATGAAACTCTACGGAAGGGAGTGGATGGAATATAAGGTGGTTCTCCATTAACTCACTCTTTTTTGTTTTTACCTTCTTTACAAACATGCTTTACCTTCTTTACAAACATGCTTTACCATATGAATATCATGTTTTTATAAATCTTTTATGATTGTCATCTATGTGATGTATTATAAATTATATGTCTATAAAATTAAAGTGTAGATAGTGACATATAAAAAGGAGAATAAATGAGTTGTTATTTGTAACCTTCAAGTTATTATATATGATCGTTTCTTTGGGATGGTTGTGCTTTTTGTTATTGAAATGACGGTCATGTCAAGCTAAAGAGGGCCAACCACCATTTCTATTGCATGGTAAAATTGCTATTACTATATATGATCTTTGTTGGGTATCTTTTACGATGGGCTTTTTAAGCAAGATCTCATTTTTCTCACTGAGAGATATGAGAGTCGATAGAGAAGATTGCTACTTATTATAGATTATCAATGAAAGGCAACGTTCATGAAACACAAAGCTTTGGTGGCATACAAGGTTTTAGAGTGTTGATTGTCTCGTTCACGACAATTTTTGATTTAGAATGTGAATTTTGTCCTCTGACATACATTCTAGGTTCATGTGGAATCAAGCTCGACAAGGCCCCTCTGAAGAAATGTAGCTCGAGCAAGAACTTCTTGTGCACGTTTAGTGTGAACGTGCAAGAAGTGGTTTGAGACATTTCGAGGGTGACCACTATTAATTTTTTGATACCCAGCCAAAGATTAAACAGCCTATAGTTTTTCAACCCTAAAATTATTACAAACATAAATATTTCTGAACTACGCTAATTTAACACAGTTGGGTATTTAACTCATGCATGCACAACAAAAAATAAAACCAATCACACACATACACAGTAGATTACCCTGGAAACCCCGGTGTGGGGAAAACCAACAAAGGAGGCTTTAGAGGAAATATTACAGCAAGTTCAAATAAAAAATTTCTTACAGTAAATTTTTGGGCACTGTTTTACTCTCGATAAGCATTGTATGACCCAACTATCTTAGCACTCCTTGTTGTAGCTATACGACCACTGGTACGACTTGTTGTTGAATGAAAATACAACCAAAACTCAACCCTATTATCTATTGCACTATACGGCTGAGTCTGGCATGTCCTGGATGAGGTTGTACAGATCTAACTCGCCCTTCTTCATTGCTATAAAACTCAGCCTGAGTAAGCCCTATTGTTGTCTACCTAGTACGACATATTGATGGCATCTTTCCCAATGCATGTAGCACTAGATTCTACCTCCTAATTGTTGTTTTCCCTAGCACAGTTCTCCCTCACTTCCTTAGCCTCAAGCACCCTCTTCCTCTTCTAAAAAATGAGTGAATGAATGTGCCCAACACCCTCAACCTTCTCTTTATTTTTCCTTTAGCCTCCTTCTTGTATTGAGATGTGTGCCCAGGATAACCTCAATGGTCCAGATTGAGGCGCCCCTCTTTCCTGGACCCCACATAGCACTAAGCAGTGCGCCCCTCTTCCTGGGCTCCACACAACACTCAAAACAGAAATTTATGAAGTGAATTTAGCACTGGGTCCAAAAGTCATTGAAAAATCAAAATATTGATTTTCCATCCTTTTCCTAAGTATGACTTAGGCAAAAGATAAATTTGTTGTCATGGGTTATGTTTATTGTCCTCGGCATGTATTGGACATTAAGCAAATGCATGGACACCTTCTGCTGCTACAAATTTAACACTCCCTCTCAGGGAGGAAGGTGTTTTGCACAACCCCCAACTTGTCCCTAAAGTAGACAAATTTTCCTTTCACCAAAGGCTTTGTGAGTATGTTTGCAATCTGCTCACCAGTTGGCACATATTATTGCTTTACTACACCTTTATGCATGCAATCTTGAATGAAGTGGTACCTTATCTCAATGTGTTTGGACCTATCATGAAACACCATTTTTTTAGAGAGCTTGATGCAACTCTAATTATCACAGTGAATCATTTTTGTGTCCAACACTAGATCAAACAGAGCCATGAGTAGCCTCTGAATCCAAATGGTATCACATGATGCCAAGTTGGCTGCCATATATTCATCCTCTGTATAACTCAAGGCAACTAATTTATGCTTCCTGTTGAACTAGGAAATAGCCCCTGAACCCAAGATGAAACAACAACTTGATGTGCTCTTCTTGTCCACAGAGTTGCATGCCCAGTCTGCATCTGAATAACCCACGAGATTCACTCCATCTCCCTAGATATAGCTCAATCCAAACTCGATTGTCCCATGTAGATACCTCAACACGAATATAGCAGATACGAATATAAGCGGGAAAACCTCATATATACTTCATAAGAGTTTCTTGTGTAGTCAATGGAACATCTAACATCAAATCCATATTACGAAATTCATCTGTATATTCCTACACCGATTTTCCTTTCCTTAACTTAAGACTTTTCCATCCAATTAAAGCCTTTTCCTTATATGCCAATGGATAGAACTGTTTTCTAAGTGCGGAAATAAAATCATGCCATGATGGAAAAATCTTACCAACTTGGTAAGTTCCATGTTTCATTTTACTTTGCCACCAGATGAGGGTTGTGCCTTCAAGACGAAATGATGCCAATCTGATTTTAGATGCCAAATCTTTGATTTGATGCACATTACAATATACCTCCATCTGTCTAACCTAGTTATCAAGTTTCTCAACATTAACTTCGCCATCATACATAGGCAAAACAAATTTTACATCAAGTTTAAGTAATGGCATATCAAGCTTATGTTTATGAGAATGTTTTCTTGAAGAAGTAGTATTCGAACTTGTACTTGAAGAAGAAGAAGATGATGGAGATGAAGGAGGTGAAGGAGGAGATTTTGGAGGGTCCTCTCCTTCTCCACTTTTGGCTTACTTTGAAGATTCCCCTTGAATCGGTCTCTTTTGTTCCAAGTAATCATCATACAACACTTTTACCATCTCCGACATGGCAAAGAAAGTTCTTTGAAACTCTCTTTCGTTTTGAGAAAGTCCTTCTTCTGATGCCATCTTCTCACTTTGGGATCTCCTCTTTCCTGATCCAATCTCAAGATCTCCTTCACCATGACTTAGCTTTTCCCTAGTAATCATGCAAACTCAAACAACCAACAGTCAACCTGCTCTGATACCACTTGATCCAAAAATGATCTTTTAAAGACTATGGTTAAGTTTATGGATGAGTTGATTTACCATTTAGAAATTGAAGAGAAGAAGAAGATTTAATGAAAGAATGTTGCAGCCATCATAAATAATGTAGAACAGAAAATGAACATTAAGAACAACAAACCATAATTCCAAAGATTGTTAACGGAGTTCGGTAAGGTTGCCTACGTCTTTGAGCCTTTGTCTCAGTGGGGGAGGATTTCTTATTAATATTAAATGCTTCAAAAATACATCAAAAGTACATCAATTAGATTACAAATTGGTTTTGTTTTGTTCTTCTCGACCTCAAGAATCCAACATAACTGACGGCATTGAAAAAGGCTGAGCGTAGTTCCCGGAAATGGCCTCCAAAGTTCGCTTCCTCAATGGATTCCTTGCATAAAAATGGCTTAAGCTTCACAACTTGACATAATTCTGCTAATCTGAACCTCCTATGGCTGTAAACAGATCTGGTTTATATAGATTTTGAGTTGGGGATCACCTCCCAACTTCCTCTCAAGATCTGGCCTCAAAAGGGCTCTAGATCCTCAAAAATGGGAAAAAAATCCCATTATAACAGGATGGAAATCATTAAAAAAACTATTTCCAAAGTAAAAAACCCACTTTCGCAAAATATATGGTGCACCCCCCCTTTTTCTTTAGGCCCCTAGTCATGTGGCAACGCCATATGGCCACGCACTAGCCCCTTGTCCTTGTCCTCCGCCCCGACTCCCTTGCTCCTGGTCGCATGGGAAGGAATGTGTCCACACCTAGTCCAATATCACATGCCCCTGGTCCTCTGCACCTAGTCACGCGCCTTGGTCACATGCCTTGGTTGGCGGGATAGCCCTACCGACTGGGCGCTTATCCTCCGAATCCCACACTCATATCAATTCAAATATATTAAATGCCATTTGGTTAAACAAGTAACAAGTATCCTGAACGATTGGTGCGTGGTGTGTGGTCCATTGGTCACCCGGAAGGTCAGGAGTTCGAGTCTCGCAGAGTGCAACAAATTTTTGAATCGGCCTTCATTGGCCTCATCTGGGGTGCCACATGGTGCCCTGTGATTGGGCCACATGTCACCCTATGATTTTCCACCGTACACACAGTCACCCTGCCACGTCACTGCCACTTGTCACTCGTAACATGCCNCCCCTGGTGCTGCCACGTGAGCATGATGATGTCATGCTAATGTCATCTACCCTGTCATGTTGACGTACTGCTAACGTCAACAACACATCCTCTAACTGTTGAATTTGACTTTTTTTGCATGTTCGGGAAAAAGTTCAGATCACGATAACTTCGCCATACGGTGTCCATTTAAAAAAAAACATACTGTCAAAATCGATGCAACGGGCCCTACACAATGGCATTGGTTTCATCTGATTACGAGAACTTTTATTTTTAGGCCTTTCTAGATCCATTTTGGATCAGATCTGTATGTGACCAATCTATGGTCTCTTCCCCGTGAAGGCCTCCTTAGGGGTCATCCTCCCCAATACGTTATGTAGACTCATGTTTTGCAAATAGACTACAGTATTGCATGCCTCAACCCATAGAAACATGGGCAAGTCCTGATCATGCAGCATAGCCTTGGCTGCCCCAACTATCGACCAATTATTCCTCTTTGAGACTCCATTTTATTGCGGGTTATATGGCACAATTAGCTCCCTCTTAATCCTAAAACATGCACAGAACTCCTTGAAGGCACTCGAGGTATAATTGCCTCAATTGTCTGATCTAAGCACCTTGATCTTTATTCCTATTTGGTTCTCCACAAGAGCTTTGAACTCTTGGAACCGACTGAAGACCTCATCCATGGTCTTCATAAAATAGATCCAAGTCTTCCTAGAATAATCATCAATAAAGGAGACATAGTAGTTAAACCCTCCAATAGACATTGCTGACATGGGCCCACAAACATCTGAATGGATCAAGTCCAAAATCCCTTTGGACCTGTTGTCACTGCTAGGAAAAATTATCTTTGTGTACTTTCCCATAACACACCCCTTGCACACACCATGTTGATCATAACTAAACTCTAGAAGCCTAGCCATAGCCTCCTTGAGCACCTTGAGTGATCCATGATGTAAATGAGACATCCTCCTATGCCAAATCTCCCCCAAATCTCGACCACTATTGCTGCTACTAACCAACGCACTAGCTGGTTCAAACTCCAACTTGTACAATTTGTCCTTCCTCATCCCCAACACTTTTCCCATGCTAGCGTTGGAGCCCTTTGGATATATAAATACTTTTCCATCCCAGAAAGTGACCACATATCCCTTATCTTCTAAGGATGAAACATAAATCAAATTCTTAGTCAATCAAGGAATAAATAATACATCATTAATTGACAAAGGCTTACCAAACTCCCTCTGAAACCTCACGGTCCCATTGTCTGTTGGCATGTACTTGGAATTATCATCGAGCACAATGCAGAAATCTACACTGTACTCTCTGAAGTTGCTGAAGTACTCATGCACCCATGTCATGTGGCATGAAGCGCCATTGTCAATGTACCATATACCAATGACCATGGGGATGGATAGACATGCTAAGAGTGAAAATCCATCCTCAAATATGGTTTCAAATGCATCCATATCAGTTGTAGCATCCATCTGCTTCTTGGGTTTCCCCTTATTCTTGTTGGGACATTGGCTGAAAAAATGTTGAAGCTGATGGAAAACAAGGCAGTTGACTTTGTTGCTGTCAAAATTCTTCTTTCTGCCCTGTTTTGAAGAAGTTCCCTTATCACATCTCTTCTTGTTCTTCCCCTTGCTCTTCGATTCCAAAGCAAGGTTATCTTCATCTTTAGATTTATTTCTCTGCTCTCCATGTTAAGGCCCCTCCCGGATCTCTTCTTGAATATAATCATTGCACGACCTCTCCCAAGTGGGCATGTTCTCATGGCCCACTATACACTTGAAAAACACATCCCATTTTTTTCCAAACCCATTCAAGGAAATTTGTACCAGCTCTTCTTATGGGATAATATATCCCATTGTTGCTAGCTCTGACTTGGGTGAGCCTAGTGAGGTAGGATGTAACGCCTTCACCTCTGTCCATCTTGGTGTCATGCAACTTGTCCCTGAGAACCATCTTTCGGTTCTGGTTGTCACTTTGATACAGCTTGGTCAACGCATCCCACAATTCTTTTGTTGGCTTCTTCTCAGCTAGATGTGGAATAAGATGGTCCTTAACACCCTCCAAAAAAATCCTTTGTGCCATAGCTTCTTTCACCTCATGGAGGTCCAAGGAAATTGTATCCTGGACTGGTATAGGGACTGTTGTGCTGACAAAATCCCACAACTTGTTCTCCTTGAGCACAATTGCAATTCCAACCTTTCACTGAAGATAGTTTGAGGCCCCCTCGATCCTATCTTCATAGCTCATGTTGGTAGCCATGGAAACTTTAGTTTTGTACTGTTGGAACCTTCAAGAAACTTCAGAACCTAAGACTTGAACCTATGACATGTGTGCAACACTCAATACTTCTTCATAGGAAGGGATGATTTTAAGGATGGAAATTTATATTAAAATGTAGAAACATGAGCTAATCTTACTAGTCCTTAATATGCAAAATGTAAAATGTTTGGCGATAGTTTTGTAAAAATATTCAAATTTGTAAGGATTTTATATACTTTCTATAAAATTTTGGCGATTTTTAAGGTAAAATAATTTTATAATATGGAATTTGGGCGAATCGTTTTTAGAAAAAATGTAAATTGGAGAATCTTTTTTTGGGCAAAACCATGGAAAATTAGCCCATTTGCGAAATTTAGCTCCTAAAATCATATATGCTCATAGGCAGAGCTTTGAGACCATGTTAATTTTATGATACCCCAAAAAGTATTAAACAACCTATAGCTTTTCAACCCAAAAATTATTACAAACATAAATATTTATGAATTATGCTAATTTAACACAGCTAGGTATTTAACTCATGCATGCACAACATAAAATAAAACCAATCACACACATACACAATAGATTACCCTGGAAACCCCAGTGTGGGGAAAAGCAACAAATGAGGGGATTTTATTGAGGCTTCAGAGGAAATATTACAAGTTCAAATAAGAGATTTCTTACAGTAAATTTTTGGGCACTGTTTTACTCTCCATAGGCATTGTACGACCCAACTATCTTAGCACTCTTTGCTATAGTTGTACAACCACTGGTACGACCTGTTGTTGACTGAAAATACAACTAGAACTCAACCATGTTCTCTGCTGGACTATATGCCTGAGTCTAGCCTGTCCTGGATGAGGCCGTACGACCCTAACTCACCCTTCTTCACCGATGTAAGACTTGGCCTGAGTAAGGCCTGATGTTGGATGCCTGGTACGACCTATTGATGGCCTCTTTTTTATTTCCTGTAGCACTAGATTCTCCCTCCTTAATTTTTTTTTCCCTAGCACAGTTCGCCCTCATTTCCTCAACCTCAAGCACCCTCTTACTCTTCTAAAAAATGAGTGAATGAATGTGCCCAACACCCTTAACCTTCTCTTTATCTTTCCTTCAAACTCCTTCTTGTCTTGATATGGGTTCCCAACTTAGCCTCAATGGTCCAGATTGAGGCACCCCTCTTGCCTAGACCACACACATCACTAAGCAGTGTACCCCTCTTCCTGGGCCCCACACAACACTCAAAACATAAATTTCTGAAGTGACTTTAGAACTAGGTCCAAAAGTCAATGAAAAATCATAATATTGATTTTCCATCCTTTCCTAAGTATGGCTTAGGCCAAAGATAAATTTGTTGTCACGGGTTATGCTTATTGTCCTTTGCATGCCTTGAACACTAGGCAAATGCATGGACACTTTCTGGTGCTACAAATTTAACAACCACCTAGGAAAAAATTGTCACTAATTCTCTTTTATAATTCACTTAGGATAAAGTGAAATATCTTATGTTTTTTAGTTGAGTCTAGTAAAGTGCAGTTAATGCATTTATGACTTAGACCATAATTAATCTCAACTATACATCTCAAGATCAAATTAGGTTTTGGAGATTAGGGTTTTGGTAGATTAGGGTTTCAGAAAAGCATAAATAAGACAAGATAGAGAGAACATTATCATAATTGAACAATTGAGCAGGTTGAACGACTAGATGAGAGAAAACAATGCACAACAAGAAGAGGATCAACTTGCATCTTTTCAGCAGATTGAAGAGACAACCATATAACATATCTGTAAAGTTATACAGATCTGTATAGAAAATCTACACATTTGTATTAAATTCATATAACGACCGTACAATGAGTTGTACAAGCCGTACAACCATCGTCCTCCCTTTTTGTGTAGGTTGTACTTTCTCTACAGCATACACAACTTAGTTCAGGGTGATTTTGATAACTATGCAACTGATAGTTTTTAGCAAATCGTGGAGGTTTCCTTTC
>JASDQU010590229.1:52455-62481 GCA_032191745.1 Picea mariana | reverse complement strand
CTCGGTCACTGGAAAACAGAGACGCAGTCTCGCAGCATCGTGGTCTCAGCTCGGAGGTGGCTAGTGGTAAATCCGTTGGGAGTCGTTGAGCCTACGGTTGGGTGGAAACGAGCACCCCTCTCAGCAGTTGCTCTCACTTCTGGTGTTATTTATGATAAGTGTTTTACATCTTGCATCTTGAAATTTATGTGCTGACATATATGCTCATAGTCTGTGCAATTTTATGAAGGGGTTGAGTATAAGACTGCTTGTGTAATGTTTTGATTCAGAAATGGTGGTTGCATTCTTATAATGGAAGGGCCGCGTATGGCTTATGTTTATAAATAGATTTATATGTATATATACGCACATTGAATCAATTCAGAATTTAGGCCATTTCTCGAGAAATCTATACCCTTATCCGTCTCAGGTGATACCCTGGATAAATCTTCCCATAGAGATACCCTTTTGAAAAATCTCAGAAGAGGTAGCACTTTGTGTGCAAAGACTCTGCAGAGGCACAGAAGTCGCAGAATCCCTTGAGGATTCGAAGAATAAGTATCGATCACGAATGAGATCATGTCGGAAGATCTGTGGTCATTCACGACCATTAGATTGAAGGAATAAACAAGGGCGTTAAATGCCTTACCCCTTTTTCCTTTATCTTCATGAGCAACGAAGAAATCGGGACCGTAGATCCCCAAGGTCCGGGAAAGAATCTGGACCGTGGATTCGTGTCCAGGTAGCTTAGGAACAACATAATGGAGAGACAGGTCTGAGCCATCAGATCTTGGTCTAAATAGCCGACAGACGTTGGATCTGTCGAGAGTTGCACGAGGTTTAGACCTCACGCGAAGAACAGTAGAAGTGAAAGTCCCGAGAAGGAGTTCGTATCGGGGTTTCGGCATTTGGGAGTTCGGGAGTCCGAAGGACGAGAGTCAAGGCACTCGACAACAGAAGAGTCCGGGCACTCGACAACAGAAGTCCCAAAATAGCGAAAGAACCTGAGTCGTTCGTCTGAGAACGGACGCGTGTCGCAAGATCGCCCATATCGGGGATTTAGACATCGGGAGTCATAAAGGGAAGTCTTTCGACTTTGCGAGCGACAAAGTCACGAGAGGATCAGGACCATCCATGTTGGAGGACAGGTGGCAAAGATTTGACCATTTCACATATCAGGGATTTGTGAGTTTGGAGGTGGAAGATCAGGCTCTTGGAGTCATGAAGTCCTGAGTCGCGAGATCACGATGTGATCTAGGCCGTTGATCAAAGAGGAAGGACAGCCATGGGATCTGACGTCTCAATACATCGCGTATCGGGGATTCGTGAGTTTGGAGGTGGAAGACCAAACCCTTGGAGTCGCGAAGTCCCGAATAGCGAGAAATAGGAGCAACCATTAAGTCAGGACCTCCTTGCCATATCGCATATCGGGATCTTGGAGGTTGAAGGGAATCAGTTTCGACAGTAGAAGTCCCGAGCTTGCGAGTTGCGAGAGCTTGTACAACACATGGCATGTCCGCTTGGTGGGATCCACGTGGTTGACAGGTGGTGTGACGATAAGATGCCCAGAGAGAGGGAGAAGTGGTGACAGGTGGTGGACACGTGTCGTTTGAAACGGGAGTCAACAACCTGTTGACTTCTCGTACTTCAGGTTCTCGTAATAAAGGAGCACAAAGGCCCAACAACTCAAGTCGTGAAGTTGCGAGTTTCGAGAAGCCTGGAAGGAGTCAAACCTTCTCTGACTTTCGCGTCTCGGGGTTTTGTAAAAGAAGGGCCCAGAGGTTCAACCTTTCAACTCGTGAACTTGCAAGTTGTGAGCAAGGCTAGTAGTTAGCCCTAGCCAGTGGTCACGCGTGGAGAGCGCTAATAAGGAGGGGCCATACCATATCGGAATCTAGGGTATCGACGATTGGTGAAGAAAATTCGAGGGTCTTCGACTCACGGCTCGCGAGGTCGCGAGTTGTGAAAGGCGCTTTTATTTAGGCGCGTATGTGGTCCTATCGAGATAGGGACTAAAGAAAGGGAGCTAGTGCTTTGTCATTAAGCGGCGGGTAGATCTGGATGGCCAGAATCTGCGCACCCAGATCTACGGCCAGTGTTTCATTCCGGAGCCCCCTCGCCATTCTACCTTTAAGATTGGACTCACTTGTATCGTTGAGTCGCGAAACACGAAAAGGCGCCTGGTTTGTTTGGCCTGTGGTCCTAACCACAATCACAGGGAGGTGAACAGGGAAGAACTAGCCTGCGCTAGGCCCCCGTAGGACTTCGGGGATTCTGTCCCTTGAGGAAAAGCAAAAATTTTATTATGCCGTAGTGGGTGCGTTACACATAATCCAAGTGTAATAGGGTTTTGGTGTTAAATCCATTTATACATTCAAAAACAATTTAACAATGAAAATTTGCAATTTCACCAAAAATTACATGGCAGGATTCCAATGACAATTGTCTAAATTTTTTTTTTTTTTAAATGTTTAGACTTCTTCTTTTTACAGATACTTGATATGACTTTGTAAAATAATGATAATACTAAACATGGATATAGTATCCTTAAGTTGTCATCTTGAATCTATTTTTTCATATTATTTTAGCCTGCGATAACAATAACATTATTTACTAACATATTTGGAACTTAAAAACGATGAAATTTATGATTTAATAGACATTACAAATATCAAATCAAGCATTTTCATTCATTCAATAAGATATCAAATATGCTAGGAATAAAGAAGTTTTATGAAATATAAAGAGATAAATTAACTTATTTTAATTTTAAAAAATGCAAAATTTATAAAGAGTTAAAGTTTTTGAAAGTTTAATATATTAATATTTTGTAAATATGATTTATATATATAAAAAAATTATTTAAAAAAATTAAAAATGTAAATTTTAGATAATTAAAATTTTAAAAATATTTTGTTTAACATAAATAAATATAATTGTATTATAAAAGTGTTGTAGCTGCATTGTTTAATATACAATACATATAAGATAATTGTCTTTCAAAATTGTCTTAAGCAAGTTCAAAACTTAAGCATGAGAATCTATGTCTATATGTTTTTTTTCAAAAGGATACTTTTGATTTCTACTGAACTAAGATATCCTAACATAGGCACCTAATAATAAACAAACTTTAAAAACCATGATACTTTACCACTGCATCTTTGGTTAGCCTTTTGCTTCATCCTGCTTCAGTTCAATGTTGACTAAGTTATGTTCCACAAGTTCCATTTCCACATCTGTCAACTGTTGTTACATTGTCTCATCGTCTTTGATGCCTGAAGAACCTATAGATAGTTGAGCCATGGAGAATGCCATATTATGAATGCTAGCAATATTAGCAACCATTTGCTTGAGGGTGGCACACTTAGCTTGTAATTCCAATTTGTTGTTGCACAATTTCCATTAGTAAAGCAATTTCACCATTTCTATTTCTCTCCTAGGTTTGCACTTGGTCTGCAACAAAGGATATTGCTATTTTGTTCCTTGATATGTACACTTCCCAACAATTAAGAACCCATTTAATTTCTGCCAACTCACAAATTGGATAGCGACCCACATGTATATGATTCATTGGCGTTTCTGAGCTCAAATCCAAAATCTAATCAAGCTTGCTTCCTTCCACTTCCCAATTTAACAAACTATCACCTATTGCGAGCTCAATGTAACCAAACGTAGAGAAGTACACTTACCCAAAGTCGTTGATACCACAAGTTGTGCACCATGAAAGACTCAACCCCACGAACTATAAGAAGCAAAGTTGTTAGACTACCACCTTATCCATGAATTCTATCTAGGAAGGCCCAATTCTGAAGTAGAATTTTGTCTATTGTATGACTGACCCCAACACCATTGCATGCACAACACTCTCCCAAACTCACAGAATTGCCCTAATTAGATACATGGACTATCCAAAACCACGAGGAGTTTCTCTTTAGAAGAATAACTAGTGGAAGCTCTGAGCTAGGAAAATTCCCAAATTGCATTTGAAGGACAAACCTCTGAAGTGCAAGAACCATCAATTCACCACACACCATGACCATGATCCCACCTGCTTTGAGAATTATGAGATGAGGTGGCTGATTAATTGACCACATTGAATGCAACATGTGCGAATGAGCTTCGGCACATACACCCATCACTTGAGCTCGATGTATTTTCACATGACATTTGAAGTGCCATGTGTTTGACATGCATGAAGTAATCCTTAACAAACTACCTTGTGATTAGAGGGGGTGATTAACATAATACCTCATTTTTCAACTTTTAAACTGTTTTTTACCATGTGATTAAGGGTTTGGGAACCTTGGTAATCCATTTTTCTCTCTAAAGGAATCACACTCAAGTTTGCTTACTTCACTAGCCAATTTGTCAGCTCACTAGTTCTATGTTCTGAGCACATGAAAGAACTCTACCTCCTCAAACCTTACCACTTCTTTGTGAATTCTATGGAATATTCTTGACAAAGCATTGTTATTTTTGTTAGAGTTTTTGCACATAGATTTGATGTCCAATTTTGAGTTTGCCATGATAATTAGTCTCCCTTATTGTTTTTCATTAACAGTCCCCAAACCTTGAAACAAAGCAAGAGCTTTGGCTTGACTATTTGAAGCCGTTCTCAATTACCATGCAAAGGAGTTTTTCTCATTTTCTTTGGGATCAGGAGCGATCTCTCTGGCTGAATTAAAACATTTAGATTTGAAAAGTTTTTGAAAATGTCAAAACATGAAAACAAATCATTTAAATAAGAAAAATTAAAAGTGCAAATTTTGGATAGTTAAAATCTTTAAAAATATTAAAACATTTAAATCTGAAAATTCTTTGAAAGTGTCATAATATTGAAATTTGTATTTAAAATATTTTTATTTTTTTTAAGTTTAATAAATTTATTTTAAAATAAATTTAAATTACATTGATTAAATTTATTTGTATTTATAATTAATAGTTTTTTTAATAATTAATTTGTAATTTTTTTCTCACTTTGGTTGGCCTTCTCTTTTTTATGATGAATTTTTCTTTATACTAACTTTTTTACAAAAATAATAATTAAAAATTAAATTCTTTTAATAATTAATTTGCAATCTCTTTTTCACTTTGGCTGGCCTTCTCCGTCTCATGATGGAATTTTCTTTATACTAACTTTTTTTTACCAAAATAATGATTAAAAAATTCAATTTTGATATCCACACTTTCTTTCTAGTTACACACATAGAGCACTAAACATCTCCCTCTATATGAGCTACAAGTTACATAAAACACCTCTTCCCACAATTATTCATCATTTTGGTTTGAATTTCATCACATAGCATGAAAACAACATATTTTTCATATTTTTGTGATAAGAGAATAAGTGATATTGAATTTATAAGAAATCAAATTAATAAAAATAAAAATATTTTTATTAATACAATTTTGTTAAAATTGATTTAAAAAAAAAACTTTCATTATGTGTCTTTCAAAATTATCTTTATTTATGACTTAAAAAATGACTGGATACAATTACAACAATACTTAGTGGCTTGGAATAACTTATTGCGACTACAACAATTTTCAATAGCTTGGCATCAATAAATGCGATAACAACATTGTTTAGAGTATATATAAACATTGCTTAAGTAAGGGCCTGGACATGAATCCAATTGTTCCTTTCCAAATTTCATATCCAAAGTTTTGCAATGATGAATGCTGCCTATACAACTCTTACGTCTATGTTGTATGGACTTTGCACATGCATTTTGAAATTTTTGTAACAGCCATTTGACATGTCTGGGACTTTGAAATTTTGTAACAGCAATCTGACATGTCCGGGACCTTGAAATTTTGTAACAGCAATTTGACATGTTTGGGACTTTGAAATTTTGTAACAGCAATCTGACATGTCCGGAACCTTGAAATTTTGTAACAGCAATTTGACATGTTTGGGACTTCGTGAAATCTTGACGTTTCACTCTTCACATTACTACATTACATTTCTTTTCATTCCATTTAACGTTAAGCTTCAGGGAAAATAAAAGATATTGAGGGTTTCCTTCCTTCATTGATTTAATCAAATACACGCCTCATTTTGGATACAAGTGCATCTTCCATAAGGAAGAATACATGGCTTAAAAAAACATAATCATTCCTGACATTTTATTAGGAATTTGAGTATATATATACAAGTGGAGAACCAAATCAGTGTCTTTGATAGCACAACTTTGTATTAATCTATTAGCATTTCTACAACTAATTACATATACATCCTCTGCATATTCAGCAGTCACATTTAATCCTCTATTCTGTAAGAGAGAATCTTCAAAGTCTTGAGAACAAGAACCAGTCACAGCATTGCAGCGAGAGGCTGCCAGCTCTATACACCCTTATCAGCTTCCTAATATCTAGTCACTATGCAAACAAGTCATAATGCAGCACACTAAAGGTATTAATCTGCCCAAAGAATTCAAATACTCTATCAACATCCATCTCTTACAATGGAAGATTTAGAGTAATGAAAGAGGGCAAACAAGAAGATCAGGCTGTGGGGTTGTTTACAAAACCACAAACAAATATGACAGACAACTAAAATAAGTCCAAACACAAGATATGGAGCAATCAGTATACGTAAAAGTTAAACCAGTCAGCTTTTTTTTAGATCTTATACATCACCACAAAACAAGGAAGCACCGCCTTAGGATTAAACACAAACAACTCATCCAGATTAGAGTAGATTCCTGTCTGACCAGCTAATGAATCATATCCACCATTTAGACACTCGTCTGGGTCTTGGGACTTGTTAACCCGCCCAGCAATAACTCTGCAAACTAGCATTGCTCTCTTCTCCTTTGATTCATCCTCCTCTGATACCTCAATGGAATCATGGGCTTTTCCACTGCTTGCTGTTGTGTAAATTCCTTTCCCATTCTCAACTTTTGAGGAGAATCCATGTCGGATGATATTGCAGACGTTGCAGGATGGAAAATTACACAGGTTAGTTAATCCATCCATGCCAAGTGAACAAATGAATGTGATGGAGTGGAAACGAAGTAGTTCGTTGCCATCTGCTATGCACCTTGGGTGCTTCTTGGCTGACTTGTTGGCTTTAGCCTTTACCATGTCTCTGTAATCTTCGAATTTGTTGATGGTCCTCTGGCTATTGTGGATTTTCAGAACCCTCTCTATCTTGCAAGGTGTCTCCTTTTTTAACCAGCTGGTTTGGAAGATTATATCTACAATGTTCCTTGCTGAGTCATCTTGTGCCAACTCGGATACTGCACAAGTATTAAACCAATACATGAAATAGATTTAGTTAGAATCCTTGAACTTGTTTCAAGTTCAAATAGGTCTCCAATACGAGTTTCTCTGACTCACAGAAATATGAATTCTGTATTAACTAAACATATGTTGCTTGTAATACTATCTCCTTTTACAAACTTAAATCTGTGTCCATAATAAATCAATCAGAGCTGCAAATGATAAGATTGAAACACCATTCTTAATCATTACAATATATAGGCCAACTTCTACTTGATCAGTGACAAATTAACTGAGAAAAAAGTATACAATCTAATCAGACATTAATGTCATAGTTGTCCAAAATGGAAAATGAAAAGTCTTAAAATTTCTGGTTGGAAAACAAGGTGTAAGACCTAAAAGAATAGGGACACTTCAGCTTCTCAGGCCAATACTACAAAATATATTAACAGGAGAAGAAAAAATAATGCTCTAGTTCATATGAATGCATCTTCTAGTTAGTAATTTGGGCAACACACTAGTCTATCAATGATGAACTTGTTTGGATGATGAAAAATATAAATTATATTACAACTGCAAAAGATGAGAAAACCTCTAAGTCTAGATGATTCAATTTTGAGCTAGCTAAGTTCAGGACTCAAATGTAAATCCATGCTTATTAGGCACCCATGTCATTACATTGGCTTGGAAGGTCTGCAAGATGCATGGATCCTACAATTAGACAAACAGAAAAGCTCCTTTTCTGTATTGTAACAGTTTATTATGCAAAACAATTAGTCTGCATTCAAGCTTCTGTCCTGCATCTAAAAATATACTGGAAAACAGAAAATAACACTGGGTCTCTCGACAAGAGCAGCATATATTTAACCAATCAAAATAGTCTTGTACTCTTTTAGCTGTTTTGGCATGCTCTCCCATGGTTTGAGTGAATAATTTTCTAGTCTACTTTTATTTTAGTATTGAATTTAACTGGAAACGTATTAACCACTCCTTCTTGACCATTTTAAGCTGGTTGTACTTTTACATTGCCATTAACCTATTTTGGTCAGTCCTGGACATTAATATAACTTATTTCTTTCTTTCTCTCAAACTTTCCTGCAACAAATCTTAATGCGTCAAATAATGTACTAAAATTTTAATTTGCAACATACAAGACTTGAAACATTTCCAGGGCGTTAAACATCAATTTCAATCTATATGTTTGGAAAGGACCAATAAGCTGTTAAGTTTAGTAGTAGTTCATGACCTGACTGATCTGATGCACTGCAATTGATTTATCTTAATATAACAGACCGGGAAAAATGAGTAGTTTTAAATATAGTCACACTGTCAAGACTTGGCAAGGGATCATGCCACTGGTGGGACAGGATACTACAAAACAAACTAGTACATGTACATGAGCTCACAAGTAAGCTAACCACAAGGGAAAAGAGATCCACTTAACATCAAGTGATGTTAATATTAGAGGGAGGGAGGACCTCTCAAGCAACAGTGAGAACACAAGTGCCTAATAAGAAAGGAGTTTAGTTTCAGCACTGAACTTCATCAGCTCAAAATCAAAATTAAATTAGAAAGAGAAAGAGAAAGAGAAAGAGAGGGAGGATGACAAAACATTCACATTCAATTTGTAACTCAAAGCTTGCTTCTGGATCGGATCATATTGTGTCAGAAAAAAGAAAAGACAAATTTTATTCATCGGCTCAAAATCAAATTAAAAAAAGAAAGAGAAAGAGAGAGGATGCCAAAACATTAACATTCAACTTGTAACTCAAAGCTTGCTTCTGGATCGGATCATATTTTGTCAGAAAAAAGAAAAGATAAGTTTTATTCAGTATGTACTAATTCTGGATCGGATCATATTGTGTCAGAAAAAAGAAAAGATAAGTTTTATTCAGTATGTACTAATTACCTGCATGCTTCGTGGCCTGATGTTGCTCAAGAACCTCACACTTGGAACAAATCTCCCCACATATTGGACACGCATAAATTGTAGTTCTTAGAGAGGCATCCCTTGACATGGCCTCAAAGGGGTCTACTATAACATGGCATTCATAACATCCGGAGAATTTCCTCAGATGGACCCCTCTGAAAGACCCCTGCGCCTCATGAATTGTGAACTGTGGTTTTGGTGAAGCCAGGGATCTAGTGCTCGAACCCATCGAAACCCGGCTGTGATCAGATACCACAATCTCCTGAGATGACCTTGAAGAATTCTCCGGGGAGGTTTCTGGTCTGTGCATAACTCGTGTGTTCCCATGAACAATATCCCTGAGACTATAGAAAGAACCTGAGCATCCTATATTGTGATAGCACTTCTTGAGTGACTGTTTTGCTTCTTTTTTGGGGTCATGGACCTCATTAGTATCCAACTTACATGTAAGAAACTTCTTGATTGAGGACCATGAGGACACCTTGTGTTCTGATGCCCTTTTCTTGGTGGCAGTAATGGCAGTTGCAAACAAACAACCTAGAAGCTGCAGGATAAGGACTCCCAAGGCTAAGAAACCTTTAAGGAATATTTTTGCCTTTGCCATTGATGTTACACTCAATGAATCGCTAGATCTTTACTATGAGGACTCATATTCTAGTTCATCTAAAGAAAAATTCCATGACTTCCAGTTCAACAAAAGAGAACTTTGATGAATCCTTCGAATGGGCTTGATGATGTCCAAGTAAAATCTAAAATGCCCAATGCTATGTAGCTAAATATATAATAGCCCAACTACAGGACACCTAACATCTAATAGGCCTCAACAATCCTGTTCACTCCGTCAAATTTAACAACCAAAATTCTAAGTAATCATACTCAACTTTCATTTA
>JASDQU010590228.1:27787-42619 GCA_032191745.1 Picea mariana | reverse complement strand
GGAACCAAGTTTAACTGGTCGCAAAAGTGTCAAGACAGCTTTAACAAGCTGAAAGAATTATTGACATCGACACCCATTTTGAAGGTAGCAGACCCAGATAAAGACTTCACAGTTTGTGTTGATGCAAGTAAAGAGGGACTAGGTAGTGTCCTAACTCAGGAAGGGCATGTGATTTGTTACAAGTCCTAAAAATTAAAATAACAGGATAAAAATTATGTCAGTCATGACTTAGAATTGGTAGCAGTAATACATGCCTTAAAAATGTGGCGACACTATATAATGGGTAGAAAATTCCTACTATTGACAGATAATAGTGGGGTGAAATATCTTTTTAACCAACGAGATCTTAATGCAAGACAAGCAAGGTGGATAGTCTTCTTGAGGGAATTCGACTTTGAGGTCAGACATATCAAGGGTAAGGAAAATAAAGTAGCAGACACTTTAAGAAGAAGAGTCCATGGGTTATTTGAGATAAACATCAACAGGGCATAAAGCGATCTGGAACAAAGAATAAGGATGGCATGTATTAACAACGGAAATTACACTAAGATAATGACAGAATTACAAAACAGTACGGCCAACTCTGACAAACCAGATCTAAGCATTGACAAGAAAGGCCTATTATGACTTAAAAACATACTTTGCATACCAGATTCAATAGAATTGAAATCAACAATTTTGGATGAAGTGCATAAGAAACCGTATTCTGGCCATCCAGGTTACCACAAGACAATAACACCACTTAGAAAACTATTTTCCTGGCCTAGTATGAAGGGAGAAACAACATAATACTTGGCTAGGTGCCAAGATTTTCAGCAGGTTAAGGTCGAGCACCAACATCCAGCCGGCCTATTACAGCCATTACCAATACCAGAATGGAAATGGGAGACTATATCACTGGACTTAATAACAAGTTTGCCTAAAACTTAGAAATAGAATAATTATATCATGGTTGTAATCGATAAACTCAGTAAGTCGGCACACTTTATTCCTGTAAAGTCTACTTTTAAAGCTATAAACATTGCTGAAATATTCATGAAATAAATTTTTAGATTGCATGGTATTCCTAAAATGGTGATTTCAGATAGAGACGTAAAATTTACATTCTCTTTTTGGAAGGAATTGTTTGCAGGGCTAAACACCAACTTGAATTTCAATACAAGTTATCATCCACGAATGGATGGATATACCAAAAGGACAAACCAAATCATAGAGGATATGCTTCGTATGTACGTAAGAAAAAAACCAAGCAAGTGGGAAGACTACCTGCACTTGGTAGAATTTTCATATAACAATGGGTACCAAACTTCGGATAAGTTGAGCCCTTTCAAAATACTGTATGGCAGAAAGTGTATGACTCCAATTAGCTGGGATAACCTAGCTGATAGACTCATGGTTGGACCAAAGATGCTCCAAGAAATGGAAAACATGGTAAGAAAGGTACAACAGAACTTGAAAGAAGCACAAGAAAGACAGAAGAGCTATGCAGATCAAAAAAGAAGACACTTGGAATTTCAAGTAGGAAACCATGTTTATTTGAAGGTCAAGGCCTGAAAGAGCTCATTGAAGTTAGGGAATTATTCCAAGATGATACCCAGGTTTTGTGGGCCCTTCGAGATACTAGCTCGAATTGGACCCACAACATATTAACTTGCACTTCCAACTAATATAAGAATTCATAATGTATTTCATGTTTCATTGCTGAAAAAGTATATTCATGACCCTACTCATAGGATTGATTGGAACTTGGTGCAGGTGGAACCCGAAGGTGAGTTCCAGGTGGAACCCCTGCGCATTCTGGATAGGATAGAAATATCACTTCGGAACAGAGCCATCGCTTAGGTAAAGGTGCAATGGAAGCACTTTAGTCCTGAGGAGGCCACTTGGGAGTTGGAGGGAGATTTGTGGAAATATCATCCAATCCTTTTCTAGGAAAGGAACGAACACTAAGGAAAATGTTTTATTGAAGGGGGAAAGGATGTGACATCCCCAAAAATAAAAAAAAATTGAAATTTAAAATTTCTGGAAATTTATTCCATTTTTAGTAAATTCGAATTTGGAAAATCTGTCATTTATGGCAATTTTGAATTTCGAATTTGGTAATTGTAATTAATTATTTTGACTGTTGGGCATAGACCTAGCTAGACCCAACTAACTATTTGACTATGACACTTGTATTGAAACATAATATTTTATATTGATTGCAGGAGGAAAAATGGAACAACCATGTTAAATTTAGCTGACCATGACTCCATGAGTGGGGAACATGTTGGAACTACCTCTGGGATGATTATTACAAGTTGCAAATCAGTGATTTGGCCATTGGCAGCCCCTAAAAATCAGGGATTTAGAAAGCTGTGAAAATTCCCAAGGGAGGGAAAAAGACCTGGGCAAAATTGATAAATAGCATATGTGAGGAGGCAAGACGCTGCCAAGTATGCTGGGGGAAAGAGACAATAGAATTTTTTTCTTTCTGTTATGAACACTACTGAGTGAGTGTGAGGCAAGAGGAACCTGCTGGAATTGAAGGACATTGCTGAGGAGGATTTTTCCAAGTTCTCCCTCATGGGTTCATGGTCAGGCTAGGGGGTGAATTAGGCAAGTGATTTTGGCTGCCTTGTTTTTCAGTTGGGAGGAACGTTGTTGTTCCCTTTGTCTTCCCGCGAATTGGTTCAGATATGTTAAATCTTCTCCTTCTGTGTTTTGAATGATTTTTGTATATCTAATATCACACAACTATTCATGCTAAGTTGAAATAATTTCCATGGATGACATATGTTCGTTGTATGAAATTTATAATCAAAGATCAATTCTGGAACAATTCCTCCTGAAAACTAAATTTTAGGCAGAATCCATCCTGGTGTAAATGAACTCAAAGGAACAGATATGTCTGCAAATGTATGCGTATTTCTGTAGTTGAAATTTTAGAATGAACTATCTGTGAATAATTGAGGTTCAGCAAGTCTTTCCACATATTACTTATAGGCTTATATATATATTTATAAATGATATACATCGATATAGTTATAGTTATTTCCATGTATAGGGTTTTATTAAACGAATGTCCAATGGTTGCATTAGAAACCCCACTTATACAGAGGTTCGTTCTCATAGTACTGGAATAAACAATTGATGCCAATAGGTAACCCTCTACCTCTAGTATAAGGAAAATTATTAAATCGAAGAGTCTGAAACTCTCCTTATATGATTTGATTATTCCCTATTTTGGAGGTTTTCTCTGCAATTATGATTTCCTGTTATTGAGTTGTAAACTCATTTTATTTCTTGATAAATTCATTTTTTTTGAGTAAACATAGTAATCATCTATTTTTACCAATTACGAACCCGATCATTTATTTATTCTGAGTTTATTTGTTGGAGCGTGTGATTTTAAAAATAGATTAAGTACAAAATTGATATTTCGGTATTCGGGACTTGCTTGTTACATATATGAGGAGTTCCTTTGCTTTACCAAACATTGAAACTTGAAATTGTTGGGCCCACACCCTAATCTCATTTTGTAATTCGACATTTCTTATTTCATTTTGTTTGTGCATCAGGTGTTCGTAAATCTTGAAATTTTGAACCCTGAAATCCTGAACCTTGAAACCACGAAATACTGGTCCCACATTCCTTTCGCATTTTCACAATTCAGGAGTTTTTGTGTGTTGGTATTTGTCTTTTGAAATCTTGAAATCTCGAACCCCAATACCCCGAATTGATGGTCCCACATTCCTTTCACATTTTTGCAGTTCGGGAGTTGTTGTGTGTTGGTATTTGGCTTTTGAAATCGTGAAATCCCGAACCCTGAAATCCTGAAGTGATGGTCCCACATTCCATTCACTTTTTCGCAATTCGAGAGTTTTTGTGTGTTGGTGTTTGGGATTTGAAATCGTGAAATCCCGAACCCCGAAACCCCGAAGTGCTGGGCCCACAATATTTCCGCATTTCACGATTCGACAAACAACGTGGTTTTGTGTTTTTTTTTGTGTTCAACATTTGTAATCGGTGAAACCCGATTGACCTTTGTTTTTCACAAAATTGTAGGAACATAGTAGGAATTATTTGTTATAGGAACAACTGTAATACTGTAATGAATGGATTGGTCGAAATGATGGAGGATCTTCATTCGAGATAGAGGTAGGATATAAATAACAAATCATATTATAAGTCACTGTGTATGGGGCATAAAAAGTACAAAAATTATTGTATATGAAAGTATTAAACTAGTTAAGAAGATTTTTTGTGCAATTTTTCCTAAGAGTTATGCTTGCCATGAGGTCATACACATTTAAGTATTTGAAATTTTGTAATTGGACTATTTTTTAATGGCATAAACCATAGAGAACAATATGGGATCCTTCAAGTTAACTATGCTTGATGTGTAAGCTACTAGTGTGTAAGAATGAGATCCAAGTTAGGTAGATATACTTTCTTGTTTATATTTTCTGTAAGTAAAGATGTAGGACCGTAGCACGTAACTGAGCTTTCCAATTATTAAACCAAAATCAAGATGAAACTATACCTATGACAGTGAATCACTCTATATATATTTAGAGAAATCTATAGGTATGTACATACTTATAGGTGGAAATAAGTACATATGTTAATGGAGAGTTAAAGCGAATTCCCTACAGTAAGAATGATAATATATGCCTTTATACGTGCACATAGAAAACAGTCAAAATACCTACTGTTATAACAGTCATGAAGATCCAACCTTCCAATTAAAAGCATAATTAAATATGCAGGACTGATTACTTTGACAATCCCAGACCCCTTGTCCTTCCAACTTCTGGTCGCCGAAATGACAAAAAGGGATTAATGGTTCTAGATCTCCCTTAGCCTCCATCCACATGACCACCATTCTGTGACCACACACTTAATGTCAATTCCTACCATCTTTTCATGATTTGGGGAATTGTGATGCAAGCGTTCCTCCTGTTCTAGGTCCTTCAAACTCTTGGACCCTGAAATGCTGAAATATCCCCCTTGAGAGATCAACGGTCTAGATTCCTCCTAAACCGATGAGCATGATCCCACTGGATCGACGATCCACAACCTTTTGGGATTTTCCCCGAACCCTGAAATAACGAAATTCAACGCCTTAGAGTGTTGGAGACACTCAACCTTAATCTCCTCACTGCTTTGCAAGATCCAACGAATCTTGCAACTTCGACACTTTTTCCCGAAGTGTCTCCACCATTCTTTTCAGATGCTCTCCTGCATGACCTCTTAGAGGTTAAACTCTGTGCACCCAAATCCTTTTGATCTAATGACAGTTTTGCTCAACCCTGAGCTTTAACACTCTGAACCTCAAAGGTTGCTTTGACCCAAGTTTAGATAATGCCTATATACATATAAGTATGTTGGAGTAGTTTGAGAGTTAAGGGAAGTGATAGAATTATGGACATAATTTATCCACATAAGCATTTCTGTTCGAAACAAACTATACTGGTGTAATAATGTCATTATGGATAGAAATGAATCTTACCTTTTCTTAAATTCTAAGCTTAAACGAAATTAAATTATGTCATAGATTTATTTTTTTATGGTGAATTTGGGGTACAGTACATGGGGGAAGATCAAGAAACAAAAGAAAGAAACAAGCAAGCCTTATGAGGAACCAACATATTTGAGAAGTGGTGGTTCATAAAGGTAAAGAAAAAAACAAAGAAGTTCGAGGTGTTGCAGAAAGAAATTGGATCAAGAGGAATAGGTGAAAGAAATAAGGAAGAGTTGAGGAAGGTAAGAAGACAAGAAAGACTGCCCAGTGTAATATTATAGCAGAGAGGAGCGCAAAGAGGAAGGTGTCCATGGGTGGGTGGAAGAGAAGAAGAGTGTGGAGAAGAAAGGGAATAAGAAGCAGGTATGGACCTTGCAGGAGACTAAGAATATTTAGCCCCAATATCAGGAAACATTGGGAATCAGGCTAAGAAGGATTCTCTATAAGAAGAAAAAGAGACCCCCCAAATCAAAGAAACCCTCCCAGAAGTTAGTGGAACCAACCTTGAATCACCCATCCCCCATGTTTCCTTTATACCCGTGTAAAATTCTACATTGCATACTTATGCCATTTTTATTCCATTGCAGTCTATTGGTCAGAACCATTCTATAAGTGTAAACACTCATAGGATATTGGGATCCACTGGCATATTGAAAGAAGGACCGTTAGGTTTAATTCTAATAGGAACAGTAAGACCCTGAATGGTTGGAAATATGGGAGGATCGATCTCCTGATACCTAGAGTTTTGGGGTAAAGGGGATGAGGATGTACAGAAAAATTGGTTCCTATGTGAATCCATCTAGAGATCTAGAGGGACTCTTGATGCAAACAAGTTAGTAGAGTTTCAGACTACCTTGAGAGTTCATTCCCTAAAATGGTACATGAAGGCTATTGAACCAGGGGTACAAGGACATCCATTCACACTTACCCAAGTTCATTTGAAGTTCATTGCTGAATTCAAACTACCCTAGTGAGAGAAACAAGCTCTCTCTGAGTTGTGGGAGATTCAACAAAGGGAAGGAGAATCTTCCTGGGAGTACATTCATAAATTTAAATACGTTATCGAGAGGTTAGCGCATCCAATTCACTAAGATCATCAGAGGGAATGGTACATTCAAGGATTATACCTCTTAGGAGAATTCCTTTAAGACAATAGAACATAGCCACCTTAACAGATGCCTTCGAATAATCAATGAAGATCAAAGCCATGGTATATTATACAAGGATACTGAGGGTGAACAGGCCTCTAGTAGATGCAATTTTTTCACAATTATAGGGACAAATATCGATGTTAACAAAGAATATTCAAGAATTCACCATACCAAGATGAGGACAACCTGAAGTTTGGTGCACAAGATGCTACACTGAAGGGAATCTGGAAATTGAATGTCTGCGCATAAGGGGAATGGGACCTCCTCACAATCCGATGGGACCCTCTCTAGGAAAAATGGGAGGATTTTCACAAGTATATGTGACTCCACCATTCCATACACCAGAGCTATACAATACCTTCCCCGGCACTCAAACATCTCAGCCAACTGATTATTGTAAGATTTGTCGGACACATGGTCATGCGTCGACGTAGTGTCCTATTATGAATAAGTACATGACTATGCCCAATAAAATACATTGTGAGTTCTGCACATCTACAACCCATGCTACAAATGAATGTAGAGCATTGTACATGCTTGCTGATAGCTTAGAGCGAACAACATTAAGAATAAATGAAACCCCTTAAGGACCTGGAGGAGGCCATGGAGATGGGGTTGGAGGTGGATTCATAGGATGAAGAGGGTTGAGCCGATGTTACAACTACAATGAACAAGGTCACTTGGCCACATACTACCCTCACCCAAGATGACCATGGTGCTCTCATTGCTAAAATAATGGGAAAGCAACCGACGACTTCCCAGAACTGAACGCAAAATGAGAAGATCATGTTCATCAACAAGGATCTAATATCATACGATGAGAACTAAAAAGGGGATTCGAGGGAGAACTACCTAATATTAAAATTATTACTCACGAAGGAGCAAAAATAGGGGTAGATGCAGACAGTTAGCCCAAGATTAAGAAAGAATCTCCCAAGGATGACATGTATGACCCTTTGAAACAAAATTTGTTCTTCAAAGATGCAATAGAAATGTTTAAGAGTATCCCTAACCCAGGAATAATGGAGAATTACCATAAATTCACCTCTCAACCTAAACGTTTGCAAGCCCCTACCTCACCGCTGACACCTAGAAACTCTGTAATTCCAAAGAGACACCTTGAGTAGTCTCAAAGTGTAATCAATCTATGGTTTCCATTGTTCTTTGATATCCTAGGGGATTACTAGCTTACGAAGAAGTTGCACACCACCATGTACCTAATACTGGGAAATGAGGGAACCCCATAAGCCATAGTAAGGACCAACCTCCCTGAGAAGAATACCCAAAGAATACAAAGAAGAAAGATGTGAAAAATAAAATAATTTAGGTTATAAGCCCATCTAGATGTTTTTGAAATCAAATATGTCATGCTAGATTTGGGATATGATGCCAACATCCTAGGCAAAAGGCCTCAGAAGATTTGGGAAAACCTCAGTTAGTATATTCCCTCATCCAGTTGAGAATGGAAAACTAGTACTGCATTTTCCTGGTAGGAAGGATGGAAAAATATGGAAATAGATGTTATGGAAGTTAAAACCACAACCAATTTTGAAGTAATTGAAATAATGGGAGATAAGGATCCCTACCCTTCTCCACTCATAATTGATTGGGAATATGACAACTATGTTATCATTGATCTAAAGAGGGATACCATGATGTTTGAGGAAGATGGGATAAAATTAGTTCAACCTTTGGATCCATATTTAGGGCCTAGATACACTGAACCAATGGAAAACATTATGGAATTATATTCTCTTCACCAATTATACACCATAACCATAAGAATGAGACCGAATTACATAAATCCCATTACAGATGGATCGGTAAGTTGGAGAAGCATACTGTCTGCTGACGAGGATTCAAAATTAGCATTTGACAGTTGGAAACAATGTTCATACAAATGATTCTCAAGATGATGCTCAATTGTAAAAGCAACGAGATGGATTGGAACCTAGATCATATAACAACCAACATATGATGGTACCTCATAGGTACACAATTTTATTTCCAGCATGGATGAGAAAATAGTGAAGGATCAAAGGATCTTTGTTCTTGACTAAGACTTGCAAGATACCCCGCTATATGGTGGGCCTCTCATAAAGCCTTGATTATGGAGTGGGAAGACTCGAAACAAGACATCCAATGTCTATTCCAAAGTAGGGATCAACTGAAAGAACATATTAATATATATATTTCAAGATGCACAACTATTTGATGGATGATCTGACCCTAAAGTACATATTGAGCATTGCTTGAAGTAATGCCAAGTTGCAAAAGTACCATCTAACCTATGGGTTCAGGTATTTCTCCATTCGTTGGGTCCAATCCCAAAAGTGTGGTATATACACGAGAAGACCAGAAGACAAACAAATTGTTTGGTAGATATTACAAGACTAATTTCTCAAGGACTTCTCCTTTACAGGTAAGTAACTTGAGCTCAACATAGTCCTCCAAAGAAGCAGAGAAATGATTTTTACTGACATTTGCAAAAATATATCAAGTCCAATAGTATGTGTTGACCATGTTCATTTTCTTCAGTCTAGTCTAAATCTTGAATATGATAATATAGTTGTACCTTGATGTAAAATTGATAAAGACCTGGAAAAACCCAATGACTTAGAAGAGGTTAGAAATTTAAGCATTAAAGAAATGAAAGGAAGTAGACAGATTCATGATACAATACCTAGTCACATTGATAGCTCCTATAACCATCCACTAAAGTTGCAAAATTTTAATATAGGGAGTACAACACATCCTAAGATAGCTTCCATAGGATATTACCAAGATGAGCAAACTATAAATGAAGTATACAGTCTTTTGTGGGAATATGAGGACTTGTTTGCAAAAACTTTCTCAGAACTGAAAGGTATAAAAGGAGCCATGGGAGAAATGCAAATTGAGTTGAAAACTGGCTAAAGACTTGTGAAGCACAAACCATACTTCCTTAATCCTAAAATAAAAGAGAAGGTCAAGAAGGAAGTGGACAAAATGCTTGTGGCAGGACTTATTTTCCCAGTCTAATAAGCATAGTGGATTAGCCCAATAGTTATCCAGAGAAAGAAAGATACAAAATACATTCGGGTCCGTGTGGACTACAAAAGCATAAATTCTACATGTGTGTATGAGTTGTTTCCAACACCTTTCAGTGACAAAGTGTTAGATCATATTATGGGAAAATAATCATATTCATTTATAGACGGATTCTCAAGATATCATCAAGTCAGAATTGTAGAGGAATACAAGAAGAATACCACATTCATAACTGAATGGGGGTCATTCACATAAAAAGTAATGCCCCTGCAGTATTCTCTCGGATCGTAATACCAACATGTTGTGGAATGAATCTTTATTTTGCATGTGGTTTTCATGTCTCTTAATTAACTTAGAAGTGATTCAAATTGAGATAATTCACTGTGAAGTGAGTCCCTAGACTACAACGTCCCTCTCCTATAGGTGGCTGGGTGTGTTGCATTTAGATTAAGTGGCATATCCTGGCCTATGGGTGGCTACATACATTACATTCTTCCTATGAATGAATTCTTGACATATATATAAGAAAGCGTTCTATGGTTTTCTCCCATTTTGGTTTCCATGTAACTACTAGTGTATTGTGTTCTGGATGTGATTTTGATTTGATGCTACTTATGTTTATGTGCTTATGATATATATTGGATGCATTCATAGATGATACATTGTTAAACATTGCTTTTAAGGTGAAATAATATATATTGTGGTTAAAAGTGCTATAAAGTTCCCATACTGATTCAACCACCCCACATTGATTATTCCAACACTTGCTTCATACACCAGACATAGCTTCAAACCCTAGTCATATTTATCCTTCATGCACTGGATAAACTCATAACATCATTTCCATAACACAGTTCCTGACTACAACATCACAACCTCAAGAGAAATTCACTTTGTAGCTTCATAAACCTTAGTCATTTATAGCGGAACTTTGAAACTCCAAAATATTTTATTGCACACCTTCATACCCCGAGATTACTCCCTAGATCCTCTTGCACGCCTCGTATATTTTCAATGCACTTGTACTTGCTCTTCTTGCTTGGAATCTCTTCATATGTGCACCTATATCCTATATTCGTAGTTTTTCTACATTGACTTATGGGTCAACTTGTAAAACTAGCTAGGCCGACCTATACTTTCTGGTTGGGTTGACTTAACAAAATATTTCATATCTCCTCATTCATATGGAGTAAGAGGGAGTTCCATATACCATTGCAAATGCATCAGAATAATTTTTTCAACCATATATGTTATACTCTCATTTGAGATAGGCATTTTGAGTAAAAAGCAATTCAAATCTAGGGTATCCAAGTTGAGCATAAAAAATATAAAAAAGATATTTCCAACAATCTTCATCTTGCAATCTTTATCTTGGACATATGTAGTATTCCTCTGTCTTTGACGTCAACGAAAACAATTTATTTCCAACAATTATATGTACATTTAGCCCAATATATGCACCTCCTTGGGGTCATATCATACATATTTAACCCCATATATTCCCTCCTTGGGATCATACCATAAAGAGAGACTTTTATGGGCCATATTGCTTCAATACAATCTATATATTTGGTTATTAACAAGGGAATGGATGGAACAAATGTTATTTTTATCTATAAATTTACAATTACATGGCTATATTATAGTGTGGAAGGATGTTTATCTTTTTCTGTAGGTACAAATATTGATTTTGGAGGAAAGGGTGTTTCGCATTTTGAAAATACTATTGATTTGGTGGCCATGGATGCGGAAATCAATCATTGTGGTTTATTTAGTTGAAGGTTATTTTTTTAATTCACCAAAAACTTTTGGTTTAAGGATTTTGAGGTGAAGTAAATTTTGAAAAACGTGATCTAGAGTTTTATGGAGGGTAGGGATAATGTTTACTAGCATTATGATAAATCTAGTGAGAGTGCTCTATTGGAATATATATCCTTGGATAACTCTATTGGTAATGGTTTGCTGAAAGTGATGGTGTGCCCTTTAAATTTCACTTTATGTTTTTATGGGAAACCCATTAATTTGATTTTATTATATTAAAATGTTAAATTTATATTTCAAAAAACATTGCGATGTTCACTAAATTAATTAAAGAAGGATATCTTTGTATTATGAAACTAAAAATAAAATAAAAAAGAATTATATCATATTTTAATTAAAGAAGTGTCTTTGTATTATGAAACTAAAAATAAAATAAAAAAGGCTTATATCATATTTTGATATTTCAAATTTATATGAATAGAGGAATAGTTTTATGTTGCATTATAATATAAAAATATGCATAATGTGTGACATTATATACCAAAATAGTTAGTTTTATGACTTAGTTTTATAGAAACAAAAGTAAGACTATGATCCTTTATAAAATTATTGTTTTATGTTTGATTATGTAGAATATATTATTTTTTTCATTTGAATCCATATATTAATGTTAATATACAATAAATATATATAAGATGTTTTTTTTAACCGAAAATGGAAAGACGTGATTTTTTAACCGAAAATGGAAAGAATATATATATATATATATATATGATTTTGAGGTGAAGTAAATTTTGAAAGACGTGATCTAGATTTTTATGGAGGGTAGGGATAATGTTTACTAGCATTATGATAAATCTAGTGAGAGTGCTCTATTGGAGTATATATCCTTGGATAACTCTATTGGTAATGGTTTGCTGAAAGTAATGGTGTGCCCTTTAAATTTCATATTATTTAGGATATTGTCTCTTACACCCTTAAAGGCATCGAAAGAGTAGCCTCCTCCTTTATCTTAAGAAAAACTAGTCTCTGGAGAGGATGAGTCGATGGTCAGTCTTAGTATATATTTGGAGGATGCACAACTAACTGTTGAGTTGGAAGAGCCTTCCCATGAAGTGAGTTTTGTCCCACCCATTGGTGCTCATGTTCTAGTGTTTAAGGGTATAAAGGAATATGAAATTTCTTTGTAAAACAATTCCAAGAAAACTAGAGTGTCTTTGTATGGATAGTGATTTTAGGTTCATTCTCATTCTTCAAACTTTACAATTCCCATGTGGTTGATAGATTTGGATGGATTTGTTTTTTCCCCAATAAGTAATAGTGAATATTTTGAAAGATTTATGCATCTAAAGACTAGGAAGTAATTCTATTTTTCCTTCAAAATATACTTGAAAGTAGCTTTCAACCATTGGTGTTTACAAAATTGAGAGGATTAGAGACTCGGAAGAGGGGGCATTATTAGAGAAATAATATATAATATATATTATTGCTATCCACCTCCATACCACTCTCTATAGAGGGTGGGAAGAGAGGCATTATAAGAGAATTTATATTAACCTTAATCGGTTGAGCTAATAGGATTTGACTATATAAAAGATTTAACTATATAAAAGTATGTTAAATATTATAAATGTATGAATACAATTTTAAAATTAATTATAAAATATATTGATTATTTGCTTTGTAAATTATTCATGACAAAATAATATATGCATTAATTGTTATGAGTTTATTAATTCATAAGCAATTGTGAGTTAATTGATGTGAATTCATTAATTTTATATAAAATGGATTATCTTTCTGTTTTGTTTTTATGGAATGTTAAAAATAAAAAAATGAAAGTGTTTCTAAAATATTATTTATATTAATTAAAAAGTGGGGAAATGTATTAGTTAATTTATACTTTTAAGAATAAATTATTTTAGGGGTTAAATTTATATTATGTTACATTGTGAAATTCAAAAAAAAATTGTACTTAAGATTATTTCATTCAAAAAGAAATAAAAAATGATTATATCACATATACACATTTAAAACATAATACTTGAGTTTTAATGTTTTTTTATATGTCTGGATCGTGTTTTTTTATATGTCTCGATCATAAATGAATAAAAAGGACTTAGCTTTATGTCACATTAAAATGTTAAAATAATAAAGTAGTTAATCTATATTTTATATTTTAAGAAACAAAAAGTGACATTGTGATGTTGAAGAATGTCTTTGTATTCTGAGATTAAAAATAGAATAAAAAATAATTTTATCATATTAAAATGTTAAATAAAAATAGTCAACTTATATTTCAAAAAACATTGTGATGTTCACTAAATTAATTAAAGAAGGATATCTTTGTATTATAAGACTAAAAATAAATAAATAGATAAATTATATCATATTTTAATTAAAGAAGGGTGTTTAAAAATAAAATAAAAAAGGCTTATATCATATTTTGATATTTCAAATTTATATGAATAGAAGGTTAGTTTTATGTTGCATTATAATATAAAACTAATATGCATAATGTGTGACATTATATACCAAAATAGTTAGTTTTATGACTTAGTTTTATAGAAACACAAGTAGAATTATGATCATTTATAAAATTATTATTTTATGTTTGATTATGTAGAATATATTATTTTTTTCATTTGAATCCATATATTAATTTGTCAATATACAATAAATATAAATATATATAAAAGATGGTTTTTTTAAACTGAAAATGGAAAATTTGCATTATTTAAAAGCTACTTCAGGACACCCCTAAAATAAAAAAAATAAAAAAAAAAGGTAAAATATCCTAGAAAAAGGGAGGATATTCAAAAGCTAGAACTAGAATGTGTTGGGCTTGAGAATTACAATGGATCACAAAGGTTTGAAAACCCTTCCATTCAAAAATTCTGACACGGTAAACCTTGTAGAAAACATCGAGACAATATCAAAGTTGTAAGTTCATGCAAACTTAAACTAGGGAAGGAACCTCTTATGATCTTTAGCCTCTTCCATTTATCTATTCTGGTCCTGCAATACTGTTGCAAAAATGTCAGGAATCATCCACGGACGCCGCTTGAGTTTGGAGATTTGAACCTTCGCGGGTGATTCTGTAATGCCCATTGAAGGGTTAGTTAGGGTCCTCTAAAGCCATACATAACCCCTCCACCGCCTAGCACCCTGGAGATTAAACAATAAGTTTTAATCTATTAATATATTTAGAACAAATAAACATAAAATGACTTAAACAATAAGTTTTAATCTATTAATATATTTGTAAATGATTAATAACATGTTTGTGATTAGAATGAGGAGAATGGCTCTCTCTGTAACTTAGGTTTAGGGTTTCGGCCACACTGTCACAACCTTCACCCCATGGGGGCTCATGACTCTGAA
>JASDQU010590228.1:0-16209 GCA_032191745.1 Picea mariana | reverse complement strand
CGATCACTGGAATTTATGGTCCACACGCCCGAATATGTTCATTGTATCTCCACAGAACTGGTGTCAAGTTGATGCCATAGGTTTATGCGAATGTTGGTTTGCTGCAAATGATGGTTTAAACAAATAGTTAGAGTCGATAATGTAACTCTCCTCTAAATCTTGGTTAAATTCTTATGAATGGGAAATCTCCTTGAGCCTTTCACTGATTAATGACAATCTGTATGGGTGGTGCATGACGAAATGTTAGAAGTAAGGCTTATTTATTGCATATTTAAAAATGCGAAGGTGGTGGGTACGACGAAGAGCAATTCAGGATTGGAGGTTTCGTGAACGTGCAAAAGCCACGACGTGCGAACGAGATTTCCTAATTTTGAAATCAACACTCGGAAGGGATAATATAATCCCCTCAAAAATTTTGGTTTAATGTGCATCAATACGAGATCTCCTCAAGCCTTTCGCACATCAATGACAATTTATACAGTTCCTGCATGATGACTTGTTAGAATTAAATGCCAATAATTCCATATTTAGAAACAAAATATGTATATATGTGTAATTTTTTTTTCTTTTATTACAGACAATTGCGAAGGTGTTAGATACGACGGAGAGCAAGGAAAGAATGGAAAGATATGAAAAGTGGTTGGATGGGATTCAAAAAAGGCTTACGCGGATACTCAAGACAGGCTCCGAGTGTTGCACGGTAAAATTTCATGTATTGGAATTTTTGAGTGAAAAATGTTTAAAACGAAAGAGATCATGATAGGGAAATTCAACAGTCGGTTTGTATATTTTCAGAATTCTGACAAAGTGGCTAATTATGGAATAGGAAAATTTCTAATTGCATGCCTATAAATAAGATCTTATATATAATTGGAAACTGCTAATTGCAAAGGGGCGTAGGCACAGGAAACAATGACTAGGAACTGAATATTTCTTCAACCTGCCAAACTGACGATTCACCAAACAAATTTGAATAAATGGTGAAGTATGGAAAACATACATATGGGCTTCAAAAGGGGGTGACAATAGTTCCAAAAATTATGCGAGGACCTGACGATTAAATTGTATTTCTTGGAAGATTTTAGTGCAAAATGTATACCACGGAAGAGGGCATGATAGGTGGACCGTAATATGGAAGAGGGTATGATCTAAGGTCAGTTGCAAATTTGTATATCGCGGAAGTGATAGTGTTGTTCGCAGGGCATGGAACAACAAAATTCCAATCTAGAGCTCGCCTACCGATAATTCCCGATCAAAGAAGTTTCTAGGTATGGAATGGGGAAGTGTTCGGTCGGTGTCGCGATAAAAGCGCATGAGTGCAAGTGTGAACCAGGAATACGATCCACGAGTTTACTTGTTTCTTACTTGTATGCTTCATCTGTCAATTTGTACATCGCAAAACTACAAGGCATTCTATTAGCGAGCCAACTGGGAAGTCCAGTTGTCAATTTGTATAGTACGGGACTATGGTTGTTGTTTGCAATAAAAAGAACTATAGAGGAAATGTTTTTCCCTTTAATATAGCTTCTCTTCCGCAAATGTGGTAGGGTCAATTTAGAGAAAGGGAAAGCAGTAATTGGAAATGTGTGAATCCGGCAAGCCGCTCAACAAGGCATTTTCGGGAAAAAAACGATTAAGTAACCAGGAAGAGAAACTACAAGGAAGAAAAGAGTGGGAAAATAGAAAGGCAGAAGGGATTTTTCATAAGCATGAATTGGTTTCAAAGAAGCCCCATTGTTGCAAAACCATCATTTTCTACTAATTGTTAGCAAATGCATTGTTGAAGATTAGATTTTATTGCAACCTGTTCATGTAAGTATGTTCTTGATACATTCTTCTGTGATTGTAACATATTAACTTAACTATTAAACTTCATTTTCTACTAGTTGACAACAAATGCTTTGTTGAAGATTAGATTTTTATTGGAACATGTGGGTGTAACTATGTTCTTGATACATTGTTCCATGACTGCAACATATTAACTCAAGTATTAAACTTCTTCCATTATGGTTTGTTAGTATTAAAAATTAATAACGATTTTGTTGCAGCATTGTACACTGGTATTGTTATTTTCTATCTGCATTACGAATAGAATTGAACGTTGGTTTGAATTTGTGTAAACCATTTTTTGTTTGCATAAAAGGCTATTGGATTGACACAGTACATTTTCATATAATTGTTAGATGTTCCATATTAGAAAAAATAACCTAAGTAAACACAATATCGAAGAATTACAAGAGCACCGAACCATGACAATGAGGACATGCGTTAAATCCAGAAAAGAAGCAACAACGTAGAGTCAAAGGAAATGTTTTTAATAGAAAATCCATAAAAAATAATAATAAAAACACCCAGTATTGTACATCTATCCTTAGAAATTAGACCTAGTTCTTAGGGCCAAAACATTGAACGTATTTGCGACAAGCACAGGCATGAGATCCACAGTATGCAATATCCTCACAGTTTTATCCTCGATGAATCATCCTATGCTGAAATTGATAGTTTTCAGAAGCTTCCCATGAGAAAGAAGAGGAAAAATATTGTAGGTAAAATTGAATAGCCCTTAGCTGAAACCACCTCTGCATAGTCCCAAAAAATTTAGGAGCACAGGTTGCACGTGCAATTCCAGAGGCCCAAATTAGTTCATTTTGGGTGGAAGGAGATGACTAGTAAATGCCTTACAGCAGTGAGAGTTTTGGACCTGATTCCCAAAAATGTTAATCAATATTTTTTTGGCTTGAAATCTATCTCTGGGAACATCAACATATCATTTCTTTACAGTGAAACTCTTCTGCCCAGAACAAACTAATTTGGAACTTTGGAATTCCTACTTTCACTCTGAAAAGTGTCCATTGCTTTTATCATCAATTTGTTTTCTGAAACTCCTTTTGGTGTTTTTAAGATCGCCATCACCAAGCTGGGAAGTTTCGTCCATTATGGTTGATTTCAATTTGGGTGCAAGAGTGGGAAGATTCTCTGCATTGCCATCATCCATTGTCGTATCATCGACCATCAGATCATATTCTTCCGGCTCAGAATTCATGACATCAACTTGTGCACCAACCATGAATGCAAGTGGATAGGCTCTCTGAGCAGGTAGGGTTGCCTTGGAATTCTTTGTCTTGAAATATATCTCTCAGTGTCCAAGGGATCATATCCTTTTTTTCTCCTGGGTGGAGGGAGATGAGTAGTAAGAATATGCCCTGGAATAATGGAACCTCTAGCCATTATTCCCTAATGTGTTTACTATGGCTTGACATAACTATTTCCACAAGTTATTAAGAATTATCATTTGCCCGAGATGATGTTTGAAATGAAAATTGGGGAGGGATAATATAACCCTTCGCAAATTATGGTTTAATGCGTATCAATGGAATATTTTCTCGATCCTTTTGTTGATCAATGACAATCTCCAGGGTTCATGCGGAATGAGCTGTCACCATCACAACTCACTAATTGTACAATTAGAAAAAAGTGCGAAGGTCACGGTGACATTGAAGGGATATTAAGAATTAGAAATTTCTTAAAAGAACCAACCCGTCGGCGCACAAAAAATAGATTGCATCATGTTTGAAATGAATACTTGGAAAGGATAACATACTTGTGCGTAAATCTTATTTTAATTCGTAGTAATGACAAATCTTCTCCGGACTTCCGAACATTAATGATAATCTTAACGGTTCCTGCAGGATGAACTACTAGCATTAAAGCTTAATTATTTCATATCTAGAAACAAGTACGAAGGCAACAGTGATGGCGAATTGCGGTGAAGCATCGACCAACCCAAGAAACTGATTCCAAGGAATACCTAACTATGGAAAGCGGTCGGGCAGGAGACAAAAGAAAAAGGGTAGAAGATATACCTAGGAGACGTGAAGGGTCAATGGTAATATTGCATCTCAGTGACAGATATCGGCTGTCAATTTGTATGTCATGGAATTTCGGTTACTATTTGTGCGTAGGGGAACAATGAAAGTGCAATGGTGAGAGGGCAATTTGTATATTGCTGAACCTGGGGTTCTGTATATAAAATCATGAGACATTGGGAAAAAGGACCAAGAAAACATAAAGTGAAAGTATATGAGATGAAGGGGGTTTTGTTTGAAAATTTGTAAATCATGGAAGTTCAGGTGCTAGTCGCATGCGGCAGACTAATGGAAATGCAATGTTAAAGTCGCCTATGTAGGAACCCACATTTAAAAAAATAAAAGCGTAGAGAAAAGAGAAACTAGAAAAGTTTAGAAAAACGAGTAACAGACACTAAATATGTACTTAGCGACATTTTGGATCGCGGGTTCTCGGACGGGCGGGCTCTAAATTGGGCATCCATTATTCCTTGGCCTACAAATAGCATTCAAAATTCCATGATATAAAAATTGGCTAGTGGCCCTATGGGGTGTCTCATTCAAAATTGCACTCCTTTTGTTTCTTTTCATACAATCAATACTCGAAGTTCCGCGATATACAAATCGACAGATGGACTCCAGGGCTGGTGGCCTCGAGCGTGCGATTGTCTATGGATGATAATCACTATTAACTATTGGACATTATATAAAGACATTCTTTTGAATACTAAATTATTAATATTAAATATTGATATTGTACAATTTAATTAGACAAGGAGGTTTGTACAATATGAAACAGAGAAGCGGTCAGTCAGTCGGTCGGGTTGGTGATATAAAAGTAAGTGAAATTTGAATACATGAATCGACCAACTTCCTTACCAAGAAATTTTCCGAAAAGAACGAGCAATATATAAAATTTTTTTTTATAAAGTACGAACATGATCTTTTATAGAGCATGTATTGTTCCCGCATTCCATACTTAAGCCAATCTTTGGATCGCGAGTACTCAGGCTAGAGGGCTCAAAACTAGGCCTCTATTATTTTGTTAGCTACAAATATTACCCAAGAGTTTTGCGATATAAAAATTGATAGGCGGTCTTGCGGGATGGCTCGCTCAACATTTCATTTCTATTGTTTCGTGTCGTTCAAACAACAATCGAAGTTCTTCCATATACAAATTTACAGATGGACTCTAGGGCTGGCGGGCCCAACCTTCCGAGTGTTTACGGATTGTGATCCTTATGAACTATCTAACACTACCAATGGACTCATGGGATAAAAATTGGTGCTTTGTTATTCTGTGCCCTGCAAATAGCACCCAGAGTTCTGTGATATACAAATTGATAAGTGGATTTGCAGACTATTTCAATTTTAAGGGTGTCGTGTTCATGTAATAACACAATTAGGCTTGGGATAGTTTACATTCATTTCTTACAATATAAAATGGAGAAGCGGTCGGTCGAGTTGGTGATCTAAAAGTAATTGAAACCTAAAGTCGTGAATCCACCAACTTTCGCAGGTAGAAGTTTTCCAAAAAATGATTGACACATACTAAGTATGAACTCTTACAAGGTATGGACACAAGGTTCTTATAGAGTTTGTAGGGATCCTGCATTTCATACTTGGCCACTTTTTCAATTGCAGTTTCTTAGTCTGGTGGGCTCAAAGTTGGGCCTCTATTGCTACGTATCCTACAAATAGCACCCAGAGTCCCACGATATACAAATTGACAGCCGAAGCTGCAGACTGGGTTGATCAACATTGTAGTTCTATTGTTCCGTGTCTTCTAAAAAGGATTCAGAGGAAATGAGTAGTACATAGTAAAGATGTACTTATAAAAATTATGGACATGAGATTTTATAGAGTATGTATGGATCCCTCATTCCATACTTAGAAACTATTTGGACAGTGGGTTCTCAGGCTGGAGGGTTCAAAATTGGCCCTCTGTTGTTCCATGTCTTAGAAATAGCACCCACTTTTCCGCGATATACAAATTGACAAGCATACTTGCCATCTATTTGAATGTTAAGGGCCTTGTATTCATGTCATAGCACAATTGGACTTGGGCCAGTTTATAATCATTTATTACAATATCAAACAGGGAAGAAATCGGTCGAGCTGCTGATATAAAAGTAAGAGAAATCTAAAGTCGTGAATACGCCAACTTCTGCACCTACAAGTTTTCTGAAAAATGAGTAATACATACTAAGTATGTACTCTTATAAACTATGGACAATTTTTTTTTATAGAGCATGTACGAATCTACCATTCCATATTTAACCACTTTTTTGGATTGGGGGCTCTCATGCTGGTGGGCTAAAAATTGGGCCTCTATTGTTCCGCGCTCTACAAATAGCACCCACAATTCCACGATATACAAATTCACAAGCGGACTTGTAGGTTGGCTGGATCAAAATTGCATTTCATTGTTCGATGTGCTCCAAATAGCACTTGAAGTTCCGCGATATACATATTGACAGATGGAATCGAGGGCTGGCAGGTTCAAGTTTGCCATTTTTTCTGGATGGGAATCCCTATCAACTATCTAACATATCTAAAAACATTATTTTCAATACTAATTTATTAATATTAAATATTGATATTGCATAATTTAGTTAGACGAGAAAATTTGTACAATTTGGTCGAGTGAGTGATATAAAAAAATTTCAGCAAACGAGCAATACATAGTTAACATGTACTTTTATAAAGTATGGACATGAGATTTTATAGAGCATATGTGGATCCCTCATTCCATACATAGATGGGTTCTCGGCCTGCCAAGTTGAAAATTGAGCCTCTATTGCTCTGTGTCCTACAAATAGCACCCATATTTTCACAATATACAAATTGATAGGCGGACTTGCGGGCTAGTTGGCTCAACATTTCACTTTTATTGTCCTGTAGCGATTCCGTATTAATTCCATATTTAGCCAATTTTTTGGATCGACGGTTCTCAGGCTGGCAGGCTGAAAATTGGGCATATTTTGTTCAGCGTTCTATAAATAACACCCACAATTCCATGGTATACAAATTGACAAGAGGACCTGTGGGATGGTTGGCTCAACATTGCACTTTCATTGTTTCGTGACCTTCAAATAACACTTAGAGTTCCGCGATATACAGATTGACAGATGGACTCGAGCGATGGAGGGTTCAAGTTTTCCATTGTTTACGGATGGAAATCCCTATCAACTATCTAACATATCTAAAAACATTATTTTCAATACTAAATTATTAATATTAAATATTGATATTGCAAAATTTAATTAGACGAGAAAGTTTGTACAATCTGGTCGGGCAAGTGATATAAAAATTTTCTGACAAACGAGCAATACATAGTAAACATGTACCTTTATAAATTATGGACATGAAATTTATAGACCATATGTGGATCCCTCATTCCATTCTTAGGTGCTTTTTGGATCGCGGGTTCTCGGCCTAGCGGGCTAAAAATTGAGCTTCTATTGTTCTGTCTCCTACAAAGAGCACCCAGACTTTCGTGATACACAAATTGACAGGTGGACTTGCAAGATGGTTGGCTCAAGATTGCACTTTTATTATCCCATACCAATTCCGTATTAATTCCATATTTAGCCACTTTTTGGAATAGGTTCTCTCGAGTTGGCGGGATGAAAATTGGGCATCTATTGTTCTGCACTCTACAAATAGAATCCACAATTCCATGATATACAAATTGACAAGAGGACCTGCGGACTAGCTAGCTCAACATTGCACTTTCATTGTTCTGTGTCCTCCAAATAGCACTCGGAGTTCCATGATATACAGATTGACAGATGAATTTGAGGGCTGGCAGGTTCAAGTTTTCCATTGTTTGTGGATGGTAATCCCTATCAACTATCTAACATATCTAAAAACATTATTTTCAATAGTAAATTATTAATATTAAATATTGATATTGCATAATTTAATTAGAGGAGAAAGTTTCTACAATCTAGTTGGGCGAGTGATAAAAAAGTTTTACGACAAATGAGCAATACATAGTAAACATGTATTTTTATAAAGTATAATATGTAGATCCCTTATTCAATACGTAGGCACTTTTTGGATCGCGGGTTCTTGGCCTTGCAGGGTGAAAATTGACCCTCTATTGTTTTGTTTCCTACAAATAGCACCTAGACTTCCACGATATAGAAATTGTCAAGTGGACTTGCAGACTTCTTAGCTCAACATTGCACTTTTATTGTATGGTGTCCTCCAAACAACACTCAGAGTTTCGCGACATACAAATCAACAGGACTCCACGACTGGTGGGTTCAAGATTGCAATTGTTTAGGGATGGTCATCCTATCTAACTTTATCTAAAAACATTATTTTCAAATACTAAATTATTAATATTAAATATTGATATTGTACAAATGAATTACATTAAATTATTAAAGGATGTTAAATCACTTATTTTTTTAAAAAGTGAAGGAAACGAAACAAAGTTTTTTTTTAAATTCCATCATCGAAAACATAACAAGGACCAATTTGAATTTTAAGGGCCTCTTTTTCATATGATAGCACAATTTCACTTCGCACAATATATATTCGTTGATTTCAAATTATTCTAGGACATTGATTTTACCAAGTTCATCGAGTAAGCAAAAATTCCAAAACAATGACCAATTTGAATTTTAAGGGCCTCTTGTTGATATGATAGCACAATTTCATTTCACACACTATATATTCATTGATTTCAAATTAGTCCAGGACAATAATTTGACAAATTTCATCGATCAAGGAAATCTACTACAATTGTGTCACAGCGCCATAGAAAATTATTAGGCATATCTGTGGGCTAGCTGGCTAAAAAATTTAATTATATTGTTTTGTCTCCTTTAAATAACAATTGAAGTTTCATGGTATACAAATTGAAAGACAAAGCACATAACCAAGAACCAAATGAACTTCAAACATGCCGCAAGCAAGTTCCCATAAGGTTCCATAGAGTAGAGCCCATCAACCTTTGCACCAAACAATTTGATATACAAATAAAAGACATTGTTGCATTCATTTTCTCTTGCATTTGGTATATTTTCCCAGTATAAAACAACCAGGGCATGAGATATATGGAGTTTTATTCCATGTTAATTTTATGCGCGTGCAATCCCAACTAGCCAAGTGCGACGAACATTCATCTGGATGTTGAACAAATATTATAGAGACACATGAGGTGTTTTCATTTCCTGCCAAAGTTTGATATATATATATATATATATTCTCGTTCTTCAGCCGATATGAAAAATTGCATTGTCCTCATTTAAGGTGANTCCTTTTTTTGTAGATGCATTTCATACGACAACTCTTCCAACTTAGGAAGCACATTTTGTAACAGAGACTTCCTAACTGTACAATGCATGGTTGTGTTGTCCAAGGTTCAGATAAAACCATTGACGCAATGTCCATATATATATGGACATTTTTCACTGTATCATAGACAATCAATCGTATCATCACTTATCAAAGAGGAGACAGAAGCATGGGAGTTGCATTTTGTACTTACAGGTTCAAAGGTGGTTGAGTACACATTGGCTACAAATAAAACACCTTCAACCTGGGAACACGAGCATAGGAATTAATACATTGAACAATATAATACACGATTGCACCCCCCCTCCCCTTAAAAAGTAAAAATAAAATTAAACAAGCCGCAAAAATTTCTTGAAGGCTATTTATATAAGCAAAGTGAGGATGATTTTGTGGATGTATACGCACAAGAGTTATAGAGCTAGCTAGTTTCTTCAGATCATCTACTATATCTTCTCGCAACTCTGTTACAAATGTTTCCTGGGTTGTCCGAAAGATCCTTTCTCTAACATCCCTCTTCTTTGTTATATTTTTGAACAACATAAGTAGAATCCACCCTTTATGCAATTGTTGTTCCATTGATGAAAACAAATCTGAATACGTATCGAACAATTGTAGATGCAACATGGAATAGTGTAATATTTGTGTAAGTTATTCGACATACATGCACATGCGAAAGTAAAGGACAAAAATGAATATGAAAAGCGGTACCATTGCCTTGTCCCTGTCCGACTCTCCATCCTTTATATGGAGAACGTGTTGCGAGCCAATTTTTCTCGCCAGTGTGACAACTGCCCCAATCATTCCGATAGGGTAAATATTAGTGCTCTGTGCAAGCTGATTGATAGTCGAGTCCGGACGAAACGATATTCTGAACAAACAATGGGAATTTTTTCCACAATGCTTGTTTCGTTGAGCAAAATAATCCAATTGCAATCACCACAGTCATATACTAATTTGGGGAATATATTAAAATTTGTAATGTATATCCCATTACACAAAAATATCTTTTCTTCATGTTTCTGGACAAGTTGTGGAGGAACAGTCAGTGTCACTGTCATCATGGCCTCCTTGTCTGTCAGGTCAACATGCACAATGGATCTACTTTGGTTTGCCTTGTCCAAGTAGGTGCTATAGACGACCATTATGTCCCCGATGAACACTTGTCCAGTTTAGTAGTTGTTCAAGCCCTCTATTGACAGTACTTTGGATGTCACAACTTTAGACCTGGTGACATTTTTTGAATAGGAAAATTAAAGTTAATGGTAGTGTACAATTTTTTTTTTTTTTTGTATCCTTCTTTCACTGGAATAAATCTATAAGTACATGCATATCTTTGATGAACTATGGAGCTAGAGTTTCGCAACCACACCTCTTAGTCTAGGGAACATGCAACACATTCAACGTCTCACTTGTACTTGTTGATACTTCTTGCGAGCTGCAAACCATGTATTGCAGATGACATCAACAATATATCCACCATGCCATAGATGAATATATACTCGAGGATATATGTTTAGTAAGAATAGTAAGAGCAGAGTGTATGCATCTTTACCTTTGGCATTGTCATTCTGTTGATGTCTGGGATGACTGACTGCTCATGGCCATGTCAATAGTCCAACTTTTTCTGATGCAAGCATGTGCAGATAAACATCAGGAGTAAACAAGCATATGCATTGTATACTGTCCATAAAAAGGACTAAATAACCGTAAAACTATATGAAGCATCTGATTTTTTTAACTAGATAAATGTTTAACACTAAATAGGGCGTGAGCACGGGGCACCATGGCCAATCTGTATATCGCGGATCTTCGGAAGCCAGGGCAACAATCTTAAACTGGCCAGCCTGGAACCCACAATAGAGAAAGTGGGTAACTATGGAATAAGATAGAAGCAAGACCACAGATGTGAAACCGTTAGTCCGCCAACCGATGCACTCAGGAATTTTCAGAAATCACACTAAGCAGATGAATTAGAAAACAAAAGGGATAATAGAAAATGCAAAAAGTAGAAATAGGGAGGGAAGAAAGGCCCATTACTGGAAATTCATCATTTTCAAGTCTAATATTATATGCCCCCACCCAGTTTGTATATTTAATTTACTAGCACACTTGGTATACCTTTTAGAAGATTGTACCACAGAACCCTCTGTTGTTGCACAAAACAATTCATCTCCCTGTCCAAGCAACCTGGTTTTTCCAAGGAAGCAACGCCAAATATGAAATGGACATGAAGGGAAGTTAGTATGAAGACAAACATCTAAAATAAAGAGAAACAAGTCTATTTACCTGCCAAAGAGTCCATCGTCCTGTCCAACCATTCTGTTTGTTTAAATGCAACAATGCAGCGAAAACACAATGGACATGAACTAACTTAGTATGTAGGAAGGCATGTATTGAAGATAACTTATAATGAATACATGCATGTAAAAGAAAGAGAAAGAGGGTTATTTACCTACGAAAGAGCCCATCGTTATCTCCAACTATCATGTTTGTTTAAATGTAGCAATGCAGCGAGAACAGAATGAAAAAGAAGAAGGTTAGTAAGCAAGAAGGGATGTAATGAAGATAACTTACCATGTAGGAAGACACACAGCATGTACATATAATAAACTTGGTGAACACATATACAGACCATAAATGAAATACAAAACAACGCAATATGAAATAATAATACAATCATGCACCTTTCTACATCCTCTTCAACCAATGCAGTGAAGACTTCCTTGTTTTCTCCATCTATTATGTTTTTTTGAATGTGGGAATGTACAAAATACAATGAACATCAATGGAAGATGGTATTCACCGGAGAACAAGAAATATGTACATACAGTAAAACAGACTCAATGAACAGTCTAGAAGATAGGCAGAAACATGAACCTTTGTGCTTCTCTATCTATGGTTGTAAACACGTAAAAAAAATTCCCTGCCCAAAATATATTACAAGGCACAAAATATCATGTAATTGCATGGCCGTAGCTAAACAATTTCTAGTTTTCCATGGGAATTTATTCACATATAATTCCATTGATGGAAATACATGTTCTTTATTCTCTACATAAACTGGTGTGCCCACGATACAAGTTTTCGGTTTTCTGTGGGAAACTACCCAGATATGCTTCAAGACATCCAAATATAAACTTGCAGAATCTTTGTTGCACATACCATATATCAATCACAACACAAATTGTATCATGCACACACCAGTCTATGTAGAGGAGAAAGAACATGTAATTTCATATTGACACATATGACCATACATGGTTTGTAAATGTAGCCCACATATTCTTTATTCCAACAAAAAAACAACGAATATTGCAATTTCACATGTAATCCTCGAACAATTTTGCATGCAACTATTTTCTTTCATGGCATCACTGAAGCACCAACAAAATCTCATAGAATAAAAAATATCGTTCTCGACAGATAGGGAAAATAACACAAATGCATGTCGACTTGTGGGTGGAGGAGATGAACACTGTAAAGCGCCATAAGAAAACAATAATAATAAAAAAAATAAAGAAAAAATAAAATCTCCAACCATCGTCGTTGGACCCCAACCCTGCAAGACCGAATCAAACAAAAGAAAACAACAAGTAGCAAACCAACGAGAAAGAACGAACAGGTCGAACTGCACCCCCAGGGCCCCAAAGCACAAACACAGGCCAAACAAACAGAACCAACAAACCAACAAGAACCATCGAGCCACTAAACAACATATGTATCTCCAACGATTATGAAACTGCAACCCAAGCACAGAAGAAATCAGAAACATACGAGGAGCATGCCACTACAAATAAGAAAACATTCTTACTTGCAAACTGCAAACAATAAACAACAAACAAGGAATACAAAATGACACTATGGCATTTAAATTTACTTCAAAATGATGAAATGCAAAAGCATAGGTCGAATCACGAATGGAACAACAACAACCAACAACTGACAAACCAATGAAGCAGAAGCACTCACCGAACCAATAAACAATGTATGTAGCTTCAACTAGTATGAAATTGCATTGCAAAGGTAGATGAAGGATGAAACATACAATGGCTATTGAACTAGCAGTGTAAAAACAAGACTCTGCAAATTCATTATAACTATATAGAAAATTTCGACGAAAAATGTACTTCGAGAACCATATTTACATAAACATTTAAGGTTGTCAAGCTGTCTAAGGACCTCGCGGTATGCAAACATTTAAGCTATCAGGGATGTTGGAGGACATTGCATCATGTAAACATTTAAGCTGTCGGGCCTATTGAGGCATCTCAGAATAAGTGTTAATACATTTGAACAAAGATACATCCAGGAAAGTCACAATAAACTTTGGAATTCTCAATCACTATGATCATGATGATTAACGTCCACTAAGACCTAATTGGTCTATCGGATCTTAAGAGGGTAAGTGATTACTTGTGATTCTTTAGAATTTTGTTTATGTTCTCGAAAAACATTAAGAGAAGCTTTCCAAGATCACCATACTTTTGTTGAGTTAAGAGGTTAGGAAGGTTGGTAGTGTGATCAATATTTTGAAAATGAGATCTAATATGGGTATAGGCTGAAGAATCTAAGAGAAAGTGATTTTCATCTTCAACCTTCTTAGTGTCACAAAGGTGACACGCTCTTTCATCCCATGGCATTTTAGGAATTGACCAATGCCCAATTTCATTATGGAGCTCGTAATAATTTGTTCTTATCTTAGCAATGCTTATTTTTTTCTTTACACTTGGCAAAACAGATAGATAATTTTGATCTTCTAGATTAGAGTTGATTACATATTTATAATACCTTAATTTTTTTTTTGCTCTAACTCTTTATGACACCACATTTTTTCCTTAAACTTTGATTTGACATTTTTTTTTAATAGTATCTTTATTTTACAAAATGGTTTCTTCCATGATTCCCCAATAGTTTAGCCAAGACCTCGCGTCTTTATGCCATCCTCGCTTGAGTAGATGGTGGTTATGACTTGATTTTGAAGAAATTTTAGGTAGCCTCTTGGCTTCCATGTTGTTTAACTTGTTATTATACGTTAGTCTAGTCATAGCCATGTTCTCAATGGGAGGATGGGATAGGGCATATTTCCTTTAATTTTGAGATTATAGGTTGTAAAATTCTTTTATATTTGCTCTATCTTTCTCGAAGATTCACTAGAGATACTACAACCCCACACTTCACATCCATAAAGAAATTCACTAGAGATACTACAACCCCACACTTCACATCCATAAAGAATAACAGGTGTAACAAGAGTCTCAAAATATTTCAATATGCTTAGTACATATCAAAACTTATGGATATATTTAGCTAGCAAAAAATGCTAATACAAACATTCGAACCAATGCTAGCATTAATCCACCTTCAAACAATATAAAGGAAAAATATATGATTAAAAAAGATTGTATACCAGAAAAAGTTTGGATATGTTGCCATATAAAACATTGGGAATAGCTAAGCAAGCAATAAGGCCTTCAATCTCTTATCCAATCAGATCAATACATATATGGTACTTTTTATTATATAAAAATATATGTTTTTAATTCCATAGCTCCAACAATAGGTATTGTGCAAATATTTCACCAACAATAGGTATTGTGCAAATATTTCAGATCAAAGGTTCTGCTCCCTCCAGATCAATACATCAATTTTCACCATCACACTCACACAGGAGCGATTGCATATATCACCCAGATCATATGTCACAACAAAGAATGGATACAACATCAGCTCATGCAACACAGCGCTCTTCTCTCTAGAGGTTTCCCTGTCAGAACGGCCGCGGATTTCAGCTCATTCGTCGAAGCATATGGGAAGAGCAGACATATATGGGCTTTCCTTATAGAACTAAGGTGGAAGACAGAGTTTACACTGCCAACGAGGCTCCCTTGCACGAGCAGATAGAGTTCCACCACGAAATGTCTCTGGTAAGCTGTGAGCTATGTCAGTTTATTTAAGATTGAAAGAGGTGTTTTCACCTGATTATTTATTTGCTGTTATTGAAATTTGAGATCACTCACTGGTGAATTCTAATTTCTAACTCATGTTCTGCCGATGAGCCAATGGATCTGTCAGAAGCAGATTCGGGTTAAGATGAATCTATACAACTTCAAATATTTAGTCTNGAGTTGTGTGTTGTCGAATCTTCTCAGGTCTTTATTTTTTGAGTATAGGTTCATGGTTTTCTATTTTCTACTATAACCGTGATGCAGATGAAAGTGTGGCCATCTAAGCAGTTTTTCTTCTGCGAGACTGCGCCTCTCGAGGGTGGACAGACTGCAATAGTTCTTAGCCAAATAATTGTGCAACGCATGGAAGACAGAATGCCGGAATTTGTAAGCAGATTGAAGGGCGTAGGGTTGGTGTTTAAAATAATTACTCTGACCGAAAATTCACCCACTTCTTTCATCGCCAAAAATTGGGAGACTGCTCTTGAAACGAAAGACCCAAGCGAAGCAAAGAAAAGGTAAGTGCAACGTATCAACCGTTTACTAGATTTAAACCAAATGGGCTTGTTCTAGCAATCTCTGACCTGCGCCTGAGCTTTACAATCTGAAAACCCTAAATCGATTTCGACTGATCGCCATATAAAATCTGGATATCAGCTTGGCAATTTCAAGGTGCATATCTTGTCAATTTTGAGGTACTTGTCATCCTTGATATTCAGAATCTCATGGTGGATATTAAACGGCGATATCAACTTGTCATATTGAGGCCTATATCTTACCCCGAGTTTGGATTGGTTTTTGCTAATGTTCATGTTCAATGAAACCATGTTCATGTTCAATGAACCCAATACATGGTTTCAGTTCAATATATCAATACACATAGCCATTCATACAGAGTTCTATGTTTCACCCAGCCCAGTTATGTCTTCCGGCAGTGCAATTAAACATCATCTCATTCTTCATTTTGCAGTTCAGTCAATATTAATTTCAAAATTTAATGCTTCGGTATTTGAATGAAAGACCAGCAGAGTTGTGGAGATGATGGGATGTTCGAGCTTCGAATGCTACGAGGATGGATCAGCAGACTTTGTATTCGGCCCCATGGA
>JASDQU010590227.1:51895-72210 GCA_032191745.1 Picea mariana | reverse complement strand
CATATATGTATTTTGAGGGTGTGAGACCCATTTTGTACTATGACACCATATTTTTGAGAGATGAAATATAAAAAACATTGGTCTTTGGATTTACTTATATGTTACAATGTGTACATTAGTGAATGTGTTTTCTTTAATTTATTTATGTGACAAATGCCAATCTAAAACATAATTATCATATGCATCCTATATATAATTATAACTTTTAGGTATGTGATTATAAGTAATAAAATCAAAGTTTCGTTCTAAAAGTCATACCCATAGGAATCATCAGACTAGAGTAGGGTCTCACACATGGTAACTGTCATTCAACTGACATACTACTAACCATGAGTCCAGGAAAACTTCTAGAGACTGAACACCATGTGAAATGGCGTTGCGTAGAATCTCTATAATGGCATTATATTCAGCCACATTATTCGTTGATGGACCTAGAAAAATGCCACCTGAAGACACGAGTTGACCCTCAGGTGAGTAAACAACCCTAGCGGTGGAAGCACGATTTCTTGTATGACGATTGGAACCATTTTCAAATCCTGAGTAAACTGAAGACTCTGTTGACATCTTCCAACCAAGGGAAAACTTGATAAGAAAGCCGAGGACACAAAGGAAAATATATATATACACTAATATACACTAGTATACAAAGAGTTTCACTCAAGGTTGGGGGCTCAAGAATAACATTTTTTCAAGTCGAGCCCATTTATGGGCTCAACCAACACATTCCCTTCATAATGTTCTAATTTGTAGGCTCCTTTTCGTAAAACACATCGCACGATATAAGGATCGTCCCACATGGGGTTAAACTTTCCTGCCCCAAGCAGTTCTTTGGCTTGGTCATTAAAGAGGACCAAGTCACCCTCAACGTACTACCAAGGACATACAGACCTATCATACTGAACCTTGACACACTGTTCATTTGCTTCGACAGGAGTAGAGGCATATCGACACTGCTCATCTATATGCTTTAGGCTAACGAGGCGTTCTTTGAGATCGATAGTGTCAGGTAGGAGCTTAACTGCCAGTCTAAGGGAAGGGATTTTGCATTCCATAGGAAGGATCGACTCCACACCATGTACTGACTGAAAAGGAGAAAAAATGGTGGAAGTCTTAACCAAGGTTTGGTATGCTCAAAGTGGAGGGTAAAGCATTACTTACCAGTAAGATTTTCACTGGCTGACAATTTTTTGCAAAATGGTCTTGAGAGATTTGTTCACAGCCTCTACTTGTCCATTTTCTTGGGAATAGTAAGGGGAAGAATGACCATGCCTAAACCCCAATTTTGATGCTAATTGTTTCATCATTTTATTCTGAAAGTGACTTCCATGATCAGTGAAAATATCCCTTGGGATTATGAACTAGGTTATAATTTGATTGAACATAAGAAATGTTGCAGTCTTACCATCAGATTTAATAGTAGGCATGGCCTCTTCCCTCTTTGTGAAATAGTCTACGACCATGATAATATGTTGATGACCCCCAACCGAAGTTGGGTTGCAGTCCATAAAATCCACCCCCACTTGGTGAAGGGACCGACGGGGATGACTGGGTGAAGAGGGGATGGATGCAATCACATTTTCCAATCGAACACTTGGAAAGGGTGACACTTATTGACCACATCAATGTAATCGTTAAAAATTGTTGGCCAAAAATAACCGACTCCCAATATTTTTTGGGTCGTCGCAAGCCCAGATAGATGACCACCACAAGCCCCACAATGACATTCATTGAGAATAGACTCATCTTATTTGTGATTCAAGAAACAACACAAGATATTACCTATGACTCAATGATAAAAAGTTTCATCAATGACAAGGTAGTTTTTATCTTGATGTCATAAGCGTCATCGATCGTCTCTCGACAGATGCTGAGAGAACTTCAAGGCTTGAAGATAGATCAAAATGTCTCCATACCAAGGGTCTGATGATGAGATAAGAAAAACCAGTTCATCCATTAATGAATCGATATTAATGATGTCCTCATACAATTGAGGGAAGTCCGATATCAACTCGGAAAAAAATAGCAATTTCTTAGATTTCTTCGAAGCAAAATCGAGGTCAAACTCTTGAAAAATGACAATCCACTTATTATAATTCCCCCCTATGATATGCCTAGTAAGGACGTATTGAAATGGATCAACATCAACAACTACGGTAGTTTTTCAAAGAAATATATAGTTCCGTAATATTTGAACCGCGTGTACGACAACCAAGGCTAGATTCTCAACATGAGAGTACTTAAGTTCAGGGATGACTAAGTTTTGAATAAGCTAGTAGACAACGTGCTCATGGAGCTCATTGTCCTCTTGAACCAAAACCATACCAACCATCCCTTAGGACACAACGATATAAAGAAGGTAAACTCTAATGTAGCTCAGATGCCTCAACAGAGGCATCGATACTAAGAATTTATTAAGAGCATCAAAGGATTCTTAGGCTCGCTCATCCCATATAAATGGAGTGCCCTTCTTCAAGAGATGCATGAAACCCTTAGTAATATTGGCATAGTTAACTATAAAATGACGTAAGAAGTTATCTTTCCCCTGTAAACCTTGAAGCTGACGAATGTTGCACGAGGGAGGCAATCGAAGTATTTACTCAACCTTCAAAGGATCCACCAAGATCCCATTCTTAGAAACTAAGAATCCTAAAAGACGACCATAATTAACAAAAAATATGCACTTATGAGGGTTTAAATGGATGCGATAATAATTACATCTCTCAAATACAAGTCGAAGGTAAGTAGAATGATCTACTCACTTGGAAGAGTTATCAGCGAGATCGTCGAGATAAGCTTTGACATTGTCTTGAGATCGTGAAAATCGCAATGTCTTGACAATGTCTTGACAAGGTTTCTCTAGAGTTTTCAAGGATGGAAGGAATTTTTCAGTATGCAAAAGTACCCAATGACAAATAAATGTCACCTTATGTTGATTCTCGGTTTTGATATAAATTTTATTGTATCCTAAAAATACATCGATAAAATAAAAAACCTCGCTTCCCGCACACTCATCAAGAATCTGATCAATGAAAGATGTCGAGAAGTTGTATTTAGGACAAGCCTTATTCAGGTCTTGGAAATACATACACACACATATGTTTCCTTGATTCTCATTCATGGTAATGGGGTTGGATACCCATTTAGTCAAGGGAACTGGGTAGATGAAACGAATATTAAGTAGTTTCTCTACTTCTGCCTTAATAGCGGGGGCCTTCCTAGGATTAACAACTCTAAGTCATTTTTGAAAAGGTTTAGCATCCCAGTAGGTTTTCATCTCATGTTTGGCAATGCGAGGGTCAATTCCTGGAATCTATTCATATGACCAAGTGAATACATAAAAAATTTATTTGAATATATCGGTGTAGATATGAATTTTTTCATGCGAACAATCTGCACCGATATATACATTTTCAACTTTAACAAGAACTCGAGAGATTTAGATCGTGACGGTAGGAGAAATACTTTCCATATTTATTTCGGCATAAATTCCATGTGTATCTAGTGAAACTATGGTGTGACCGACCATGTCACTCAAGGTAGATCTAAAATCATCTTGTTCAATTCTAACAAGCTATGGGAGGAAGTAAGAGCAATGATGCATATCATCCCATGACCTATCAGGACCATTCATGGCCTCTAAGATGGATTCATCTAAAGGTAAAGTATCATCAAGGAAATCATGTGAGAAATATGATGAGGTGGCCCATATGTGCTGGATAATAGGATCCTCCTCGTCTGTCTACAAGGAGATAGGATCTAGGTCCACATTAGATTCAAGAACAACCTCATATGCTATCTCTGTCGTAGACAGTGGCATTGAGATTCCAATATGTGACTGACCTTAACAAGACATGGTCAGGGAATGTAGGGTTCAAGGATCATTAAAATACGAAGTACACAAAGGAATGGACCTCATTGACGAAGAAGACCTACTGGACATGGCATAAATGTTATGAATTGGTGCCATGAAATCAAAGGTACCCATGAGGGAGGAATACATTCCAACACAAATATCCTTAGTTGTCGATTGAGAATTGTCGATCATGGGGATAAAAGGTCAAACTGATGCATTGGGACTAGCATGCGCAAAGGAAAACTGATCGATCGTCACGATTTTCCCTTCGTGAGGAAAATATAAAGTACGAAAAACAGACGATACAATTGCAGTGATAACATAAGTCCAATTACGCTCTAGTAGTAAATTATAGTTGAGGGGCACATCAATCACCTCGACATCCACCTCCACTTTATTTCCACCTAATTGGACCAGAAAGGTAGTAAGAATGTCGTGGGGATGGAAAGAATGACAATCAAATGCAGTCAACATAGTCAAATATGGAGAGAGTGTTGGAGAGCCAATGAATTTCCAACAGGTTAAGGACATCACACACGTTGTAGCACCTTCATCAATTATAGTACGTTTGATGGTATACTTTGAGTAATCCACATGGATTTGAAATTCCACATGGTAAAGAAAGTGAGGCTTCACATCCATGACGTCAAACTTGATAGCCTTAGAGCCATATGGGTCTAGAGCTCTTAGAGAAGATAGAAAGGCGTTCCTCTGTGAAGGACATGTTTGGATCACCTTCAAAGACGACATAACACAAGGGTGTTTTACCTATATCTTCAACAATCGAGTAGTTTTGGGAAACTCTAGCATTAGGTTTGTGGGTAGAGAGTTTTAGTACTACTTTCAGAAGACAAGGTGGAGGCTCTGGATTTTTTATCTGCAAAGGTGTTTCTGGAGGAGGGGGAGACTCTAGACCTCAAATATTCTATGAAGATCCATAATCACGAGATCAAGTGGCTATGCTAATATGAGACTTGACCATATTTACACATAGACGATCACCTTCATGCGCCAATGGGTTTTGATTCCCATTTTATGCATTTCCGTCATTAGAGGAGCTCAAGGCCATGTTCTGGTTATGCAGAAATGGATTAGTCATCACAATGGGTAGTTGAGATAAGAGCCTCACACCCTCATTGAGTTTGGGGCATAAGTGGGTAAAGTGATCATCTGTACATAGCTTACAAGGGAATTTCACCTTTCTCCTTTCTTTCTTTCCCTCACCAACATTGTTATTTGATCTATCATTATTAGCATTTTCCTTGGGTTTATTTTTACTATTATTTTTCCCAACCTTACAATTGTTACCACGTCCTTTCATTTTATTCCCTCCTAGTTGCTAGTTACCATTTGGGTTTGACAACGACTGTACAAAATGCACATCTTCCGAATAAGTGGGAGTGGAGGACACAGATGAATTTTTTCCTATTGCAGACTAGCTTAGAGACAACTCCTTCAACTGATGTGTCACCAAGTCTGTAGAATTAATATTTGCAGAGCCTATAATCTCATTGGCATAAGGCCCAAGATTTTATCTAGGTTCATAGTTTGACCTCGATACGTCAGGAAGAATTTCATATAACATCCTAGATTGAGAATATATGAGATCTAATTGTTGGGCTTTAAAAATAGATTCCTCTTCATATTTTACCCCGAATGTAGAAAAATCCTTCGAAATATAAGGCAATAGGGATTTAAGGAACCATTGCAACAAAAACTTTGGATGAATGTAAGCTTTGATCATCCTCTTCTGTCTACGCCACTCTTAGATATGGTTTGAGATATGGGTGGCTTTGTCCTGGTAGAGGGCCGACATAAGTTCTATGTTGTTGGAGTTACTCCACACACACCTAGGAATTATTTTTCTTAAGGCTTTTCCTTGTTTATTAGTCATAATTAGTCATTATCTAGTATCCTATTTTTTAGTGGAGAATATTCCACCTAGAGAATATTCTCTTTTAGTTGACACTTCAATTTGACTAGTTGAGTTGAGTTTAGATGTTGCATTTGTTTTGTCACCATGAAATATTAGGATCATCACCATGATAGTGTGGAATTTCCTTGGGATCATCACCATACTAGCGCATTACCCTTGATTCCTTTATCTACTTCTCACTACTCTCTTTTCATTCAGTTAACTGAAGACTAGTTAACTAGTTAATTCATCTAGGTGGCAGTTCACTCCCATAATTGCGTGGGAGGACTAGAATAGGTGGCAGTTCACCCTCGTAACTGTTGGTGTGTGTCCATGTCACTCTATACCACCACTATGGTGCATTGGTTCTCCTCCAGTGCACAGTCATTGAGTTATAGAGAGTATATCATGTGTAAATTATTCATTATTCATAACGGTTAATGACAATTCTTCTATTCTTTCTCTCCTTCTTCTTCTTTCTCAATTTATCTCTACAAATGTGTGTAGTATTTTCTATATATATATATATATATATAATATTTGTATTTTCAACACATTTACATGGTATTAGAGTCGATGGACTACTAAGAAAAAAATACACCAAAATTCTTTGCAGGTACAAAAGATTGAAGACAACGAAAAGATGGATTTCCAAAAATAATTCATTCTTACACCTTACAACTACTTTTCATGGAAGGAGAGAATAATGATTCATCTCCAAACCAAAGGGTTGTATAGGCTAACCTTGAATACAGATACAAAATCGACATCAGCCATAGAAAAATTCAAGTACTTAAATCGGATGGATGAAGCACTCAGAACGATTTGTTGTCTTATTTCTCCCGATATTCTTTTTCACACATCTTCCTGTAAGAATACCAAGGAAGCCTGGACCACCTTGGAAGGGATATTTGGTAAACAGGATGAGATGAGGAGACACATGCTGGAGGTGAAACTGCTCACTTTGGATCCAAAAATCTTCGACAATATCCAAGATTTCTTTATAAAATTCAAGGATTTACAGTCGCAACTCAAAGCTTGCGGGGTTGATAAATTTAAGGAGGAGAATCAAATGGTTCTCACCATTCTCTCAAAACTTGGTCCTGAATTCTTTGTATTCGTATCCACATTCCATTCTGTCACATTTGCCTATGGAGCCACCTGGAAGATGCCTTCTCTTCAGGACTTTATCGAATCCCTGACACAAGAGCAAACCAAGCTCATCAACATGAGAAAAATCAAAGGCCCAAAGGTGCATGCACCTACTGTGCAAGATGGAAGCCATAAATATCATAAATATAAATATAAATACAAAAGGAAAGATCATGCACATTCGAAGAAGGAAGGGTACACAAAACCCTTTCTTCTCCTTCCTTCTCTTCCTTCTTCTGCTCCTACACATATCCTCCATACTTAGGATATTCCTAAAAAATGTATCAGAAATGCCTATACAATAGGCCCCCAACACTAACTTGTGACTCATCCTTAGCCACTCAAACCTGTTGCATCATGCTCCTACATGCCTCCATGAATTTTTGGAGGGTTTCCCTCGCTGTCGCAACTTCTTTTGTTACTTCGTCTTCTTTTCCCAAAATTTCCACTATGACTAACATAGTCACGGTCGTGATTTTCTCCTCTGCTTTGTGCACTACTTACTTTGTTGTACCCTATGTTGTGGGTAATTCCCCTATTACCATGAGTGCTTCATTCTGCAGAGGTTCCAATTTCTTTGCAATCTTCTTATGTTCTTCCAGCGTCTACTCTACTTCATTGTATATTTGTCTATTTGCAAGGATGGTCATCATCCATTCAGGAAGAAATAGAGTGTCGATGCTTTGATTGGTTTTCTGGGCCTGCTCCTATTCACTTCTTATTCTATCCTCTATATCCTTCAACTCTGGATTCATTGTGAGTTGTTTCCAAATCTACATACACTCATCACAAAACCTCATGCACTCCTCATATAGACTCTTAATATTTGTCGTTCATCTTTCCATTGTCCTTTCCCTTTGCTCCTTTTCAGCAGTAGGTTTCCCTAGCATTGTACATGATTCCAAATCTCCAATTTTGGTATGGAAGCCTTTAATGACTTTGTCGATTCTTGAGACTTGTTCTTCCATTGTGGCCTCTACTACCATTGGTACTTCTGAGATCTCCTTATATACATTTTGGACGACAATCTGTATCCATTGTTCCATTTTCTCAGCCTCGTACTTTTATTTTAGTGTTTTCTTGGCCTTTTCCTCGGCCTCACTCTTATTCTTCAACGTTCTTTCAATTTTTTCTTCAACCTCATGCTTCTCCTACAGAGTAGTCGTATACGTTTGTTGCATTTATTCCTTCTTGTATGTCACCTTGGTTAACTCTCTACACATTAACTCTGTGTGGAGCCTTACCTCTTGCATAATATCAATGTGCAAGATTTGTTGTACTATTGTGGGCATCCAAGAAACAACTATATGTAGATGACTTAGTGCTATCACCTACTCTTTCATTTCTTGTGTCGAGAACTTGACTGCATCAGATGGGATCTCCAACACTTTGTTCCTGATGGCTAACTTTGAAAGGAAGGGAGTGGTAGTCCCTTTTTCCTCAATCGGGCTCGTTGATGGTCCTTCACCCGAGCCTCTCTATAGTGTTGTCCTCACTATCTCTAATAGTTGTTTTATCATCATCAACTGGTCCTACATCTTCTCTCTCGCCTTCTGAAATTGTTGATGGAACCATGCGACAAAGCGATCTTCCTTAAGTTGTACCAACTATGACAATCTCTCCTCCACTACTCCAGAATTTGAAATATCGATAATCACTCTAACATGCAAGCCAGGCATGATAAAATCCATCGACATTACTGCTTCTTTCCCATAGACCAACCTAAAAGGTGTTTGTCTTGTCAACTTTTTGTTCGTAGTCTTGTATGCCCATAAAACTGCATGAACCCTTAAGTCCCAATCATCTATTCCTACATTGCAGATATTTATTAGAGCATTATCCATAATTTTATTAAAATCTTCTACTATCCCATTGGCTTGAGGCTGATACTACGTACTCTTCTGATGATGAATTTGAAATTCATCAGTCAATGTTGCAATTGTATTATTTAGGAAGTGTGTTCCTTGATTACTGAGTAGATTGCGTGAGCGTCCAAATCATGATGGTACATTCCCAAATAGAAACCATGCAATAGTCTCTGCAATGCAATCAATGAATGGTGTTTCTTCTTCCCATCTCGTCAAATAATTTAGCATAGTTATTATGTATCTAGCTGATGTTCTTCTTATTTATGGGTTGATTGGCCCAACAAAGTCTATTTCCCATTTATCAAATGCTTGCAACGTAACATGTGCATGTAAAGGAATCTCATCCCTCCTGTATGGATTTCCCACCCTTTGACATACATCGCATGCCTGATGGTATTCTTTATCATACTTATGAAGTGTGGGACACTAGAGGTCCGCACACAAAATAGTTTGCACTATCGCTTTTCCTGCATAATGTCCTCCTGAAATTCCTTCGCACAATTCTGAGAGTATCATTGGTCTTTCATGATCTAATACACATGGCCTCAATGTTCCATTTGCACCTAAATTTTAGAGGTTCCTTGTAATCAATTGATAGTTTGTTTCTTTAACCACTAATTGTTTCTTTAGTGCAACAATCATGTATGACAGGACCATTCATGTACTTAGAAACTGCACAATGTTTGTGAAGTAGTCCTCTACCATTTTAACTGCAAATAAGTGTGCATCCAACAAGATGTCATCTATAGTCCTTTCATTTTCTCCTGAGAGTATGTGTGATAGGTGATCTGATCCTACATTCAACTTCCTCGGTTTCACAACAACCTCAAAATCATATTCCTGGAACAACAGTAAACATATGCATATTCTTCCCCACAACACTAGCTTGTTCACTAAGTATCTTAGTGCAGAGTGGTATGCATACATCTTAATGTGAGAACCCAAAAATTAATGTTAAAAGTTTTGTAGTGCATATACCATTTTCAATCCTTCTCATTTTGTGGTAGTGCAATTATTTTCTGCTAGTAACAGTTTCTTGCTTGCAAAAACAATTGGGTGGTTTATTTATCCTTCCCCTGGCTGAGATGGTATTCTACTGAAAGCTATAGATGACACATCCACATGGACATGGAACTCCTTCTTCCAGTATGGGAAGATCAAAATCGGTGTTGTCACTAATGTATCCAAACCCTTATGAAAATCCTCATTCCACTGGAACTTAGCTTCGTTCTTCATTTTCTTCTCCATAGGTGTGATAATCTGCGCATAACCCTTAATGAACTTCCTCTAGTACCTACTATGACCTAGGATTTCTCTCAATTTTCTAACTGAGGTGGGTGGTTGTAATTCCAAAATCACTGCAATCTTGGTAGGATACACTAATAATCCATGCGTACATACCACATGATGCAACAAAATTCCAAAAGGCATGCAAAAAATACATTTCTTCAAGTTTGGTGAGATATGGAATTGTCTACATCTATCCAACATTAGCCTGAGTACTTCTGTGTGATATTTCCATAAACTAAACACATTCCAATCATCTAAGTACACTTCAAAGAACTTATGAATAAAATCCTTAAAGTTGCAACACCAACTCTTGAAAAAATTGCAAGTGCATTCTTTAGTCCAAAATTAATCACTTTGTATTGATAAATTCCCCAATATGTTGAAAAAGTAGTCTTATGTATGTCTTCCTTCTCAATCCTTATCTGGCGATATCCTGAGAAGTCATCTATGAACGAATAATTCTCCTGCTCTCTTACATTTTATATCACTTCATCTATGAAAGGTGTTGGAAATGGATCATGTAGACATGCAAAATTTAGCTTCCTTCTATCTACACAAATATTGATTCCCCATGTCTTCTTGTCTTTCACTACCATTGGACTTATGAATTATGATTCCACCATTGGTTTAGTAATCCTTTCTTCCAACATTCAATCTATCTATTATTTCACCTTCTCTTTATAATTCGGATTTAACTTGTAGGGTCTCTGTCACACTGGCTTAGCCTTTGATTTCAAATGGATCTCCATCTTTCCTAATTCCCCAACTATCCCCTTCATATTTTTGAATGTAGTTGGAAATATATCATGATACTTGCGCAATAAATATGCAATCTTCTCCACAGTTTCATCATTCCAATAATCTCCTATTTGTGTAAATTTCGGTTTTTCCTTTGTCCCAATATTTACCTTCTATGTATTTATTGGTTGTGTGTACACAACAAAATCAATCTATGGCCCTTCTACTATGTGCTCCCCCTCAGTTTCAGGCATTTTCACATTACTTGGATCCTCCTCATCGTATTCTTCTTTAGATACATTGTAATAATCCAGTAATTCATGGACACTCATAGAAGATTTGTGGGCATTGCACACAGTTACCACCTCCATCGTCCATTCTTCTAAAAATATATTGGTTCGAATGACCTGTAGGGATACATAGACCAATGGATATTTGTGTTTGAAAGTGAAAGTTACCTTGAACCTCTGAGTCATCTCATCCCAATTTGTTGTTTCTCTAGGCATTTCCAGTTCCAAGTACCCATTATTAGGAATTGTATCCAGTGTATGTATAAACCTGTGCATCCACTATTTCTTAAGTACTGATACCCATATGTTTCTGCACTACAAAATACGATCTCTTGGGTCAATTCTCCCTGTATACTTCTGCACAATATTCTCCACCTCGATACCAAATCTCACATGCATTAGTCTTTTACACAGAGACCAGTCTTGCATTCCCTCTTTGTGTGTATCCCACAATCTAGCTGGACTGTCATTTAAGACAACATCTATCACCAAAAAAATTTGTTGTTCGAGTACCTAAAACTCAAATTCCTTTATAAACAATTTGATATTAGTCAATCCATCATACCTAGGTGGATCACATAAATCCATTCCAATCTTGCATATTGATCGTGTTATGCATGCACATCGTGTAGTTGATACTTCATGCATCCTCTACTACCAATGTTACAAACCTTCCTATGAGTCTGACATGCACAAGCTAATGCTTCTCTAACTGAGTACACTATCTGCAGTCTGGTTGACATAGTCATCCATATGCATAGTCATGTTATACAAATTCTCAACTTTGTTCCCTCTTGTTGGATGTAAGTACCTCTTACCTTTCGTTGGATCCAATGGTGCAGTAACCTTTAAGGATCCTACCTCAAATATCGTCTCCCTCCTCTTCATATTAATGATCGCCTAATTATCAAAGGCCCATTCAAGTCTCATTAATGTTGGATATGGTTGACTATCATCCATGATCTCGATGAATTCAAAATATTCTATATTATGCACCCCATCTATATTCAAAGGTACTCCTGCAAATCGACCAATTGGTACTATCTTGTGTTGGTTTTCCAATCTTAGCTAGACATGAGACCAAATCAACTTGGGTTTCCCAATCATTTTCCATCTCTTCTTTTTCATTACATTCACATCAGAACCCAAGTCTAAAATAACTTTATCCACATCGTATTCCCCAATCTACACACTTAATATAAATTTCCCGTTGGTCCTGTTTTTACACAGTACTTGATTCACTACCCTCTGTGTGATAGGAATTTCCCTTCTGCACAATGAAAAATCATCTCACGTAATGAATTCAATGAAATCTCATCTTTCATCAATTCTACGCAACTCCTCAGAAATGTTGGTTATGGAGCCTGATTATCTCCTTCATTTATATGCATGTATTCTTATTCCCCCTTCTGTCAATGGTTCGGGGGTTGGCCCACGAATGAAGGGGGTCTAGGGGGATCTTACCCCCCATACTGTCGAGCTAAATGTTTTTTGGGAAAATTTCCTTGTAAAATATTGTAATTTCTTAGTCAATCTGGACCATTCATTATAAGGTCGCAGATCTGATGGTAGAAGTTATGTTAGGGTTTTTTCCCTAGAAGGAAACCCTCTTTTATGAGGGAATTGTATTATGCCTCTGTATTATTGTTAATATTGTATTATGAGAGAGGATACTGTGAGAAAAAGAATAGGAAGTTATAGCGAGTGCGTTGTAGGTTGTATCTCATCATTTTGCTCGATAATAAAAAGGAAGGACTTGACAATTTATATTGTGGACGTAGCCCATTTCTCTTATGCACGATGTCCCCATTTCTGACATATTTCACAGTATCCCCCCCGGTAGGGGATTTGGCACTCCAGTAACCAAAAACTATGCAAATGTTGGGCATTTTTCCTTATGGTGACCTTCGGTCCTACACTTAGTAAACCAGAATTGTTCTTGCTTCTCCTTCCCTTTGTAGGATCTTCTAACTAAATTTTTAGGGAAACTAAATGCGTCTAAACTTGTGCCATCCCCCCATTGGCTCCTATAGGAAAATATTCTAGCTTCATTTGAATCTCCAAATATCCAGGCTACGACACAAACTTCTATTGAATTAATGACCTGCAAATTTGTGGTACAAGTCCTACAATAAAACATTCTTGATGCTATTGATCAAGGATCTGGAATGTCAATCTACCCATCATATCCTTAAAATGTTGGTCATAATCCCAAACTGACTCATTTTGTACTTGTTTATTTTCCTTCAACTCTGTAATGTACTGCGATTCAGACTTTGGCTTCTTGAACTCTTTCAACAATGTTTGTCTAATCTATACTAACATCCTTTATTTTCTTTTAGGTGTGGTACTCTGCAGTTTCATGTTCCATACTAACATACAACCCATAATTGTTTTTTCCAACTACGAAATATTTACAACATCATCTTGGACATTCTTTACAGCCCAAATTATTTCACATATGAATAGATGTTGTTCTATATCCTCTTAACCAAATCCCTAGAACTTAGGCAGTATAAGGGTGTTGTCTAACCCTTCCATGTTGTTTTGTGTAATTCCTCCCCTCGACAATGTTGGTTGAATATGACTCGTTTCAATGCTTCCACTGCTCTAGTTGTTGCTACTCAATCCTCGCTTGCTACAAATACTCAAATTTTATTTCCACTCTAGGTAATGCACATGGGGTCATGGAGTCAATAAAAGATCCAGTCGGAGTAGGACTTATAGGTTATTCTATTATAGTACTGAAATGAGAATTCTCTTCCTCTCCTTCTACATATAGTATTTATACGATCTGGACTATTGCGCAGGGTTCTCTCCTGTCAAACTCACAATTTGACTCGCACTTCTCAGCCCTAGTCTTCAATATATTATACCTTTTTCCATTGTGCAATACTCCAAAATTGTCTTCTTCTTCTGATACAACTTCTTCATTTCTCTGCATCCTCAGTCCCTCCCTTCCTTCTTCATTTGTTCCTTCATTATTTCCTACCTTGATACTATCCTCTTGTCATCCCTCAGCTCCCTTATGTGTGAAAATCCCCTTTATCAACCATATTCCATTTTCATCATGCACTTGTCGCACAACAACATGTTTATCCAAGTACCCAATGATTTCATAAGCCTTCCATGCAAACCCTTGAAGAAATCCCTATCTATAGCATTGTATGAATGGGTAGAATCCACTGCAAATTCTATAATATAACCTCCCAATATACTTTCCAACTAGAAATCAGCTGCACAAGAAGTCTTATTACTTACATAATTCAACTGATGTACCAACTCAGGAATCCAGTTCCTCAACCTTGCAATTCGGTAGCTTCTAGTATTCTCCAATAGTATTAAGATAATCAGAAAATCTCATGCAACTCTGTGTACACATACCTTTGCATCCATTTCTCATCACTAATTCGAGGGTTTCTATTCTCTTTTTGAGAAAATTCTCATTCCTTCCCTTCTAGCCATTCTTAGATATATTTCTTAGTCGACCTCTAAAACATTCCCTCAATAACAGATTTTGTGTCCCGACAAAAAAACCATTTATTGACACATGGTTGTAAGACCCTAGGTTCAAGTTATCTAACCAACAAAACCCTTCATATACCATCCCTTTTAGAATCACCTACATGCAAGTGAAGTCTCACCTGAGGCATCTATTGGGTCTACAGAAACAAAGTTTCTATGAACAAGGGGATGGTAGGCGATCATCTTATTCATTCTTACTTATCTACTTTGTGCACATTATACCATGTTTGTTATTCCTTGGTTAGTTGGTGAATTCAGTTATCGAGCACCATTATACTATAGATTGCAACATAAACTATTCATTGTAACATTCAAAATTATTGCACATCACTAATCTAGAAAACATATCTAGATCTATTTATGCATAAAGAGAATATTCATGATCAATCACATAAAAAGATAGAAAGACACAATAATTAATGTGGTTCACCCAACTTTGGACTACATCCATAACGACTAGCTTCTTTATTATTCTTTCTATAAATTTCTTCGACTTGCGCACTATGCTTAAAATAGATATATCATGATATCTCTCTCCATATTTCCTAGTCTCTCTGCAGTGCAAGCCTCTTCCTAAAAAACTCCCCCTAAACCTTCAGATATAGACTCTCTCTCTCAGTCTTAGTATATTCTCTCCACAACAATAACTTTCAGCCTTCAACTATCTAATCTACCCAACCCATTACATATTTATACATACCATTTAGGGATAAAAACCCTACTTACTTATCACCAAAAAACTATTACAACTCATTCTTACTCATTACAACTCATGTTGACTTGTTGTTTGGGCATAATTTTCCTACTTTTGTGCCTACATGCTACTTTTGCATTCCCAACTGTCGTTCTTCCTACTTTTTCCTGTCTCTCTGCTTTTTCATGTTGAACTGATGTCCCTCCTTTTAACCCTCTTTATATTCCTTCTTTTATTCTCTTTATTTATTCTCTTTTTATTCACTACCAAGTATTTGTTTACTGCGCACTTCAATACTAACTGTTCCCTTACTGCGCGCTTTTCTCTTGCCTTCTCTTCCTTCTTTTGTTGTTGTGGATATCTTCCATACTTAGGATTTTCCTCAAAAAAGTATCCAAAATTCTTGTCCAACAATGATGCACCTACAAGCCACTAGAGGCCTTCTTCAATTTTTAGAGAACAATGTGCTTCCCAACTCAAAAATTCTAGGTGGATAAATGTCTTCTCCTCTTCAATAGATTTCCAATGACTATTCTCGTACTTCAATCTGATTTCCGAGTTGAAAGTTATAGATTCCTAAAAAATCACTTTCAACCCATTTATACACTTTCTCTGTTCTCTAAAATACCATGGATATTCCACTAGAACAAATTTTCACAACATATCTGATAAACAAAACTAAAATTTAAAATATGAAGGTTAAATTCCTTTAGATTCTAGAATATTTAGTTATTGATTTTCTTCTTATGCATGAAATAGATAAAATGTGGAACATATAAAACAACAAAGTAAAATCACATACCATCCAAAAGACAACAAAAATATTTTTTCAAGAAAACCCTTGTGGGAGAAAACCCAACTAGAAGGTGAGGCTTCTCTACTCTCTTTTCTCTAGTATAGAAATGATGCAAGTACAAAGAAAGACACACTCTCTCTGGAGTTTCCTTTGACATGTTCCCTATACGGCTATGATATAATATCTCCTCCTCTATTATGCTCACATAATACCACTCTTTTATGTTTTGATCAACTATGGAACAAGATACAATGCAAAAGAATGGAATCCATTCTCCTCCTACTAGCCCAGTATTTAACATAGCTCAATAGCCATCTAAGGGTAGGTTTTTGACTTCCTCAACCCTTAATTATGGTAGGGTTTTAGGCATTCTATAATCCTATTGAAATTCCTCATGGCTATCCCAATATGCATGAGTAATGGGGGTTGATGCGGCATCCTCTCATACCATGGTGGTCAACACGATAGGTCAACTTACAGGAGGCACAATTTTTTCATGTGAACTTTGATTGACACACAATCTATATTGTTGGAAAGGTATTGAAGTGTGGAACATCGTATAGGAGGTGGGAACAAAGTATGGATGCCAAAACCCCCCAAAAATCCATTTAATGCCTCAAAATGGCTAAAGAAGGTTTTAGACCCCAATTTTCCAAAATGAGACCTAGAATTAAAATGACATTACAATATAATTCCTCAAATTTTTTCCACTCTAAAAGCATCAAGATAGATGAAAAATAATATAATGATCCAATCTGAATGATTCTCCACTAGTGCAATTTCACTAGAAGGTCAACTTCTATCAACTATAGTAGAAAATACACAAAGAACCAACATTTTTTTTTATATTGGACACTGATCATAATCATAATGATGAACACACAACAACCTTCATATTTTCCATCAGTCATTCTAGTAAGATTCTAAAAAATCTAGAATCTGCAACCTGGTCCTTTTTATGAAAATATTCCTTTTTCTCTTTTCTCTAACCATATTTCTTAATCGTCCGTCTAAATCGAATTATGATCTCATAATCTATTTCTTCTCTTCAAGATATTTTTAACACCTATAACCATTCTCAAAACCGAGTTTAGAATCGAAAGTTATGGCCTTTTTACATTTTCATGCCTCTTTCCGCCAAAATCCACCTCGCATCCATGTGGCTCTCATGTGGACCCTCACCACCTATACCATCCAACGTGACATTACATAGTGTTGAAATGTTATAACATGTAATCCTATGATGTGGCATACCCCGACCAATGATTACCGAACTTGTTACAACACTAGTGATAGTATTGAAGGCAGTTCCATACCTCACCTGGAAGTAGAATCTAGTGGATTCCCCACACTTGACACCACCTAATACTTCTCTGACTTTTTGTTATCTGGTGGTTTGATCCTCAGAATCATACCCCAACCAGGATTACACCCCCACTGACACCCCAACCCACTGAACACCTAACTCCACCAAGCATTGAAACCCCAAGCTCCACCAAGACCCTTGGAAATGTTATCCATTTTGTCGATGATCCAGATCTCTAGTGTGGTGACTCTTTGTCTCTTGATATTTTTCTAATATATCAATGACCAACATCTCTCATCCCCCCAAATTCAATGGCTAGGATCTACCCTTGTGTTGACGGGTGCGTAAGGACCACATGCCCCTTCCTCAATCCACCCACTCAGGTGAAGACACTTGTACAATTCCCATTAGCTACACTATATGGAACATGTCTAATGATGTGGCGCTGACATGGGAGGGATGTGGTGTTGACACTAGATCACTAGTCACCCTACATGCACAAAATTCCATGTAGCTCCCTTTTAGTCAACCCTGATCTAATCAACCAACACACTAGTCCATCGGTCCATTAGGAAAGATTCCATATAAAGTCCAATAGACTCTGATCTTGTTTGGTTCGGTCCACTGAGCCACCAAGACATTGCATAAGCTTCTTCCAATTCTCGTTTATATGATTCTGATCCAATGCACCAGTCCACGAGTACATGAGGACACTGGGTCACCGATAAAGCTTCCACATAAGTATCCATATAAAAATGAGCAATCTAATGTTGTTCTGGTTCACTAGCCCACTAGGAACCAGATAGAACACCCAATTTCTCTGCATTCCAAAGTGTCTTTTCTTCTAGTCAACCATGCCACCAATCACCTTACCAAAAAGTTTACATTGGACATATCTTAGGAGGCTTCTGTAGTTCTCTTTTCACACACAAGTAACTAAGGGTTTGTTTTTATTATAAAACATTTAAGAAAGCCTTCCCCAATGCATGTGGTATAAACAAACATATTGACCATAGATCAATGGCAGAGAACCACGCAAAGATCAAATCAACAACGAATATGCACTATCTTCTCCTTGTGATGGTTTTGTGTCTTCTCATAATGGGGATTGTGCAGAAGCTGACCTTTCTTCATATTCCAAAATCCTCTTTCTCTTTGACTTCAATAAAATAGATATACATGGAAGAAGTTATTACATGTTGCATCAATATTTGAGATGTGTTATATTTACTTGCAATACATGTAGACAATTACTCAATACATGCGCCCTCATTAGAAAATGTACCAAGAGAATGCAACACAATAGAAACTCCATCCTTATGAATGCAACTTGAACAATCTTTTCACCTATCCATTATTCTCGTTTAATTTGATCACGACTGGGCCTTGAAGGTAGGACATACCAAAACTTATGCAACATTGTGAAAAGGTTTTTGAACACTAAATAACACAATTATTATCATCATTAGTAGAAATCAATCTTTGGCTTCCTTCTTTCATTTTTTTGCAGCTCCTATAGAAAATTAATTTTCTCCCCAAAAGGAAACTCATCCAAACAATGTTTTTTTGTAGTAGGCCCCCGAAGGCTCGACGTTGTAACCTAAAACTCTTATACCATTTTGTAACACACCCAACAACTAAGCTCATCCACACTACTTCCAAAAGGCCCTTAAATAACACTCTGATACCACTTTGTAACATACTCAACCACTAGGTTGAGCCACACTACTTTCACAACACCCTTTAAGAATGCTCTTATACTACATTGTAATTTCTTCGATATGAAAACTTGAAAAAATTTCCTCTGATACTAATGGTAACATACCTAGATCAACAAAGAAAGAAATGTCTTTTCCATTGTATATCTGATACCAATATTTAATTCAAATTTACTTCTTGGACTAATTTTGAATTCTATAATCTTCTTTTAAATCAAGAAACATGGATTCAACACATGCAATTAACAAAATTCAGACTAAACCATCCAAGAAATGAACAACATGCCATCTACAACAATAACCATCAAGCATTCACATGCCTGAGAAATAAATAAATACATAATAGAATATACATTATATAGAAAACACAGAGAGAACTTATATTTTAAAGTAAACATTCATCGACTAGCTACATACCAAGGATGTTCTACCCAGCCATAGAGATTGTTGTTCCAAATATGAAAATCAGGTCACCCCTGAGCCAAGGCTATGAATCCACAATAATGGGTCATGGATCAACTGTAAATACACAACATTTATCTATCAATATCTGATGTTTTCCCAACCACACAACAATGCTAATTTTCCATCTCTCTTCCCCTTCATCTTGCACAACCCAAATAAATGAACCCCTTTCTCTACCATGCAGTCCCTCAGGAAGTTCAGTTTCTCTTCTAGGAATATAGTGCTACTGGTAAGGAATATCAATGCTGGAATATTCTTAGTTGTGAATAGTTAGACTCTACATGCTAATGCATCCAAGCACTCAGGAATTCATTCCTTTTAGGAATAATCAATAATTACTTACAACCTTCTAGCAATGGATCTCCTCCTCTAGTCATTCATTTCCATGTCATCCTGTTGACGGGCGAAAATGACCGTCCGTCAATTAAGAGAGTGGAACCGGTCCGGGGTTGTCTAATAACCCAAGCCGTTTGGAATGGACCACTCTGACGGGTTTAACGGCTCCGTTGGCCGCCCTAAGGTTCCCTAAGGAAGCCGAAGAGGAAAGATGATCTAAGTTAAGTGATCTAAATAAGCAAAACTAACTATAAACTACTCTAACTATTATATATACAAAAGACTAATAACTCAAATCAAACATCTAATTACTAATTTAATTACAATTTATTCACAAATGTGCAGTATCTACAATCTACAGGTTTGAAT
>JASDQU010590227.1:41198-51795 GCA_032191745.1 Picea mariana | reverse complement strand
CATTCATAACTTGTAAGGCTTTATGCTCTACTTCATATCATGTAAAAAGCTTTATAAATTTTGTTCAAAATAAATATGTGTAATATATATAATTTTAAAAATTGGTTTTCTGGACTATATAAAATATAATATACATATCATTTGAAAATTTTAGTTATAAATTTTAAAATCACTTTTTAAAAATAAAATAAAATGATACATATTATAGTAAATCCAAAGCATAAAACTATCTATAAATAACCATATCATATTGAAATCTTTGTCTTTGCTACAACCTTAAATAAGTTTAATCACTTAAAAATTTCCAAGCATAAGAGTTGTTTTAATGGAAAGGCCTTAAGTTTAATCACTTTAAATAGGATCTCAAATATGTATGAAGCTAATTTAAAAGAAAAAAATGTTAATTTAGATTGATGTATTAATAAAAAAGAAAATGTAGCTTACATATTAAGGTAGTTGATATGTATAATTTGAGTAATTTTAATGGTTAAAAACATTTGTTTCCTTCTGAAAGGATATAGCTTCAAATAAGAGGGGTTATAGTATATACACCTTCCTAAACTTTAGGCTTACTTGGATTAGGGTTAATCACCTCCTTATAACATTTTACTTTTTTTTTATCCACTAGTTCTTTATAGTACCATAGATTGTACAAATATTTTGAAACTGAGATCCAACTTAGGTATACATAGGGCATTCTAGGACAAAGTGATTTTCATTTTCAACCCTATAGGTGTCACAAATGTGGCAAATCCTTTCATGTCATGGTGTTTTAGGAATTTCAACTCATGAGAATCAATTCTTATTTTAGCAATATTGATTATTTTCTTAGCAATATTGATTATTTTCTTAACACTAACAGAAGAGAGATAATTTTGATATTCACTATTAGGGTTAACTACCTACTTATAGTATTTTAGTTTTCTTTTGTCCTCTAATTCTTTATTCTTTATGGCATCAAAGTTTCTCCTTAATTGTAGTTTTAAAGTTTCTTCTTCCTTTATTCCTCAATGATTGAGCCAAAACTTACATCATTATGCCATCCTCTTGTGATTTTGGCTAGAGTATGAAGCAATTTTGGGGAGGCTAGTGCATCCATGTTGTTCATCTTGTTCTCATACATTAAGTACCTAATCACAGTTGTTCTCTCAATGGGGAAATGCTCACTTCTATGAGGATAGAAAACGGTGTATTTCTTTTATTTTTATATTAATTGTTGATAAAATCACAATTTTACATTGTTTAAATCACGCTTTTAAATACATAAATCCATTTTTAAACAAAATACATCATCATATAAAATCTCAACCTTTTTTTCTCATTTAATGATTGAATATGGTTTATTTCCTATAATCAATTTTTTTCATATATTTAATTTTCAAAAATTAAATTTAATAAAATAACCAAAAAAAATTATATACTAATTAATATATTTTTACTTTAAACATCACTTTTACAAAATCATAACCTATTTTCGTTACTTTGGAAATATCATTTTGAAATATCATATCTTATTAAATGATAAGCAATATTTTTATTTTAAAACATGACTTTTAAAAAATCATAATATATTTTCGTTACTTTTGAAATATCATATATTATTAAATGACCAGCAATATTTTTATTTTAAAACATAACTTCAAAAAAAATCATAATATATTTTCGTTACTTTGGAAATATCATTTTGAAATATCATATCTTATTAAATGGCAATAATCTTGAAAAAAAAGATCCTTTATCCTTTTAAAAACACTAATTATTTCCTTTATCTTTAAAATTCACTTTTAATAATGCCATAATGTATTTTCTTTTTTTTGAAAATATGTATTTTCTTATTCTTGAAAATATTACCTGAGTGTCATATCGTACTAGCACGGCCGCGAGTTAGCGGCCGAAAGACAGAATGAGGTAGAGAATGAGAAATGAAACACGTTGATAATTTGATAATTGAGGCAGATAATAGAAACATCCAGACAGTTGAAGAATTTCAAAAGTTAATCATTTTAAAGTGGCAATCATATGATGTTACAGTAATTTCTTAATATGATTAGGTAAATGTTAAAAAGTAAATAAGTTAACGGATGCATTTATAAATGCAAAGAAGTTACCAACAATAAATTTGAGTCATTGATTTTGGAGGACGACTAAGAATATATCAGCATCTTCAATGCGTAACCATCAGATTAAAATTTAAGATTAAAAGATCATTAATTGTGCGGCCAATACTTCACTGACCTTATTTTTGTTGGGAAAACATTAGTTACCCCTTCAAAAATCCTGATCAGATTATTGAAATAACAGATGGACAAGTTAGAATTAGAAGGGCTTAACCTTCTTTAACTGGGCATTTCAAAATGGTGTTGGCTAAAAGTTATATTTTTGGGTTTTTTTGGTAGGAATTTGGCTATGTTAATTAGGAAGAAAATTGTTATTTTATGTTGTTTAAATTGTATTTTTGAATGCATAAATAGATTCAGTTTCGTGAAAAACTTTGGATCACTCAAATTATACAAACTTAGCCAGTCAAATCTACAGATACAATCATTAATAACTAGATTTCAAGCAAAATCAAACTGAAAAAATTACCGACCAAAAATTAAAACGTTTACACTACTACTTTCAAAATTCTACGCAGCTGTGGATAATTCTACCAGTGTTCGAGAGTGGTAATGATTATCTCCACTGATTCAAAGACTTCATGGATTTACTTTCATGTCCGGCGCGATCCTGCGGTGATATGATACACGTTTTCAATTGCAAAAACCGCCGAAAAGCTGCATCGAATTGTACGGATGTAGATCCGTAATGCTGATGTGGGTTTTGCAAATTTCTTCGTGTTGACAAGATTTTTGGGGTCGTATGTAAGGATCGCAGGCGGCTGGTCCTCGCCACGGGTATCGTCAAACATTTAGGCCTGCTGCCCATTGGCAATTTGTACCCACACCAACATGACAATATTATTGAAACAACACGAGTTAAATAAGATAGATAAACGGTGCAGTTCATCTAATGTTTTTCCTGTCAGATTACGGCCTAAAAAAATGTCACATCTATATACTTTACAGCTTATTTCCCAGTAGGATTCGAGAGGTCCCGGCGGCTTCCTTGGAACATATGCGCAGAATCACGATCAGAATACCTTTATGCATATATTTTATAGCGCTTAACATTGCCAGCTGAAACAATCGTGTACGACAGCATAGTTATCGGGGTATCTTTCCAGATGCATGTATATTGCAATGGCGCGGGCCGCGCGGCTATTCCAATTGCTTCCACGGGAAAACGGGAGGAAAGTAATGTCAGTTGCCTGTACAGTCTCCGTGCTGACAAAGGTAAACGAAAAGGAAAAAAAGGGCACTAATTTACGAGAAAACCCACCAACGAATTGATGATAAACATGAATCTGATTAATGATCTTTATATGTAACGATAAAGTTTTGTCCACACGACTTCAGATGAAGTGGCAGTAAATTGACAAATATTATAGCAAGGAGATCCGTTGATTTACAAAGTTTGATTAAAAAATTAATCATTAACGTAAAACGTGTAAGTAATGTACGTTTATCAACCTAACAAGTGAGGATACAAGGAACTGTGAACTGTAAATTATGCAGTAGTATAAATGTTCTATTTTTTGGTAGTATTTTGGAAAAAAAAATTGTTTGATTTTGTTAGAAATTTGGCGAGGAATGGTTGGATCGGCAGATTTGAGTGTCTAAGTTTGTATAATCCAAGTACCTCAAGAGTTATTCGCCAAGCTGAATCTATTTACTCATTCAGAAATGCAATTTAAACAACATAAAATAAAGATTTTGTCCAAATTTACATCCCAACACCTTAAATCATTCGTCCTCCCTTATTAGCCTTACAAACAACTAGCAAGCTTTACAAACAGTTAATATGTTTTAACATAACTAAACGTGTAACAAAATGCATTCGTTCCTTTCTCGCTTTATCAGCCTTACAACAACTAATAAGTTTATATAATCCCTGGTCTGGTCTGTAATGTAAGATTGATAGCTAAAAAATTGCCACCCTCCTCTCTTCTCCACCTTAATTTCAGACATTTTATTGAACGAACAATGGTGAGGGTTACTAGTTTTCTACAGTTAAATATAATTGCTAAAATGTTTATAGAAGACATTTTATTGAACGAACAATGGTGAGGGTTACTAGTTTTCTACAGTTAAATATAGTTGCTAAAATGTTTATATAATCCCTGGTCTGTAATGTAACATTGATAGTTAAAAATATGTCACCCTCTTCTACTCTCTACCTTAATTCCAAACATTTTATTCAACATTGATAGTTCAAAATCTGTCACCCTCCTCTCCACCTTAATTCCAAACATTTTATTCAACGAACAATGGTGAGGGTTACTAGTTTTCTACAGTTAAATATAGTTGCTAAAAAGTTTATATAATCCCTGGTCTGTAATGTAACATTGATAGCTAAAAATCTGTCACCCTCCTCTCTTGTCCAGCTGAATTCCAAACATTTTATTCAACGAACAATGGTGAGCGTTACTAGTTTTCTACAGTTAAATATAGTTGCTAAAATGTTTATATAATCCCTGGTCGTAACATTGATAGCTAGAAAACTGTCACCCTCCTCTCTTCTCCACCTTAATTCCAAACATTTTATTAAACGAACAATGGTGAGCGTTACTAGTTTTCTACACTTAAATATGGTTTTTAACAATAGATTTATTTATTAGTACAATGGATTTGTTTAAAAAAGAATGTGATATGCAATTTTTTTAATTTGTGTGATAAAAAAGAAATTGAAATGCAAAATTTTAAATTAAAATAGATATATTATGGTGTGCATGTAAACATCGAAATTATATATTTTATTATTTTAATTTATTGATACAATGATAATATTGAATAATGTTTACACATTCAAAGCTCACTTATCTTTCTCTAAAAATTATGAGATTATCATTAACATGATTTAATCAAAATTCTGATATTAATACATGCAATTAATTTTTCGTATGGTGATAGCACCAGTGAAAAGGTGTAATCATATAATTATTTAGGTATCTATTTCATTTAGGTGGAAGGTTTATGATCTTGAAAGTGATTTGATAAGAAAATAATATTTTTCGGCATTTTAGTTATCCCAATGTTTGGGTTTGTAATACCCCCAAGTTGTAAATGTGCATTAATTTTATAGGTTAGTGAGCTAGGATGTTTTGGGCCAAGGTGCTCATGTATATATGTTTTGGGCTGGAGTGTTGTGTGATATAAGGTTACTGAGTTTATCTTTGTAAATTGTATCACTCGAATATATTAATAAAATACATCATTGTTGCAAACCAACGCAGAAGAAAGAGTATTGAGAGCTAAGACTTACGGGAAAGGGGCTAAGTCGAGAGGGATTAAGATAATAGACTATAATAATATATTCCTAAGGTCATAAGTCTTATCATATGATTTTATCATAAGTTTCTAAGTGAAGCGAATCAATTACAAGTGGGGGACAACGTAGTTCCTCAAGTTCCATGTGTAAAGATAGGAACATGCATATATAATGTAGGGAATTTAGTGTAATACACATTCATTCCATTCCATTCTTCCACTCCATCATCCATACCATTTCCTGGAGAGGGGGAGTTGTAAATTTGTTGTAAATTTGTTGTAACTTTGTAAATCCTTGGAAGTTTGGGTGTGAAGAAGCAAGTTATCAAGCCAGTGCACCATTTTCTTTGGGTGAGAGAAATGTCGGGAATAGGTTTTCATGTGTGCTAGCCTAGTGGGTGCCATTACTCTTTGAGAGCACTCTCGTGTTCCAAGTGTCATAGCTCTCTAAGACTTCTTGGTCGACCTATTTTTGAAGCACTAGAAGGGATGTGGGATAACCGAAGGATTGAGGAGCACTGAAGGGGTACACTTCCTTGTGTGGGTCAACTTGTGGAGAATGAGAGGCTATGAGGTGGAACTGTTGCTAGATTGGGTGCCATTTGGACTTGTATGGTTGTGCTGAGTGAGGTATGACCTTAGTGGAACTAGTGAGAGTACCTTTTCCTAGGTGGAGTCATAGCCCCAACTTAGGGGTGACCTGTTGCTAAGAGTGACTGAATAGCATAGTCTATGGCTAGGAGGAACTTTTGAATTCTACAACTAGTTGGTAATTTTCAATAAAATATAAGTGTCTTTTATGTGTTTTTATGATGTATATTGTGTTTTATTTATGTTTATTTATGTTTTGTTGTAATTGTACATATTTATGCATGGTTGTGCATGAAATTGTTGGTTCTGCATAAGGTTGCACATGTAGAGAATTTCTATGTTGGTGTTAGACACTATTTTCATATTATACCCACCTTCAATAAGGTTGTTTTAGTTAATTAAATGGTATCGAAGTAGTAATGGTATGAATTAGAAGAAACTTGGAAAAATTTAGTGCTTGAGAGAATTGGGATTTAATGGCATACACCCAGAAGTGAGTTTGGAGTACATTGCAAAGTGGTATCAGAGCCACAGGTTCAACACTAAGCCCGCATGGGCTAGAGAGATTGCGATAAAGATGAATTTGTAGGTTTAAAGTTCATAGGATGTCTAGAAATTGTTTCTCAAAAGTTCCAGGAGGAAATTTGGGAATTTTCCAGAAAGTTGGTAAAAAGTAGGTTCACGGATTAAAAATCTTCAATTTTAATATACGACTGTGCATGTTTAGGCCTGTAATTGGTCGAATTTCAGAAATTATAGAGAAACCATGGTGAAATTGGGAAGAATTTGGTAAAAGCTCCAATTTCTCCAATGAAATTCATTGACAAATCGACATTTGGGTACAATAGTCTCTTTGACATGCATATGGATGAAATTGGCCATATGAATCGAATTATAGAGCTTCCATGGTGGTTGGGGAATAAATTTTGAATTTGGGCATTATTGAAAATTTTATAATTTTGAGAAAAAATTGGGATTTTTCATACATGTCGTCAGCGATGATGTGGGCATCATGTGTCAGGTGATGTGGAAATGTGACATCGACTACCATAGTGATAGGTCCATGGTGGAAAGGTTGTGGGTTTGCAATGCGTGGTGGCAGGACCGATAACTAAGGTAGGCATGAAGTGGACGAGGCCATATAGACCGATACCATAAGTTGTATCGCATTGGTAGCAGAGCAGTTTTGAAATATTTTTTGGCAATGTGAAACCAATAACGATGCAACATGTATCATGGGAATTTTTTGGTATCGCATCAGAGAGGGTCATTAACATTCGAGAATGTAGATGATGTGATATCAACCATCAATAGTTGATCACTTTGATCATCCTCCATCATTATATCTGGAGCATGCATGTTGTGTGCCATAGGTAAAGGTGTGGGATGGGACCCTCCCATCTCTATGATCAATGAGGGAGTGTCGGGTGGAGGTATGGTAGTGGTTGCGCCATCTGGTAGATGGTACAGTGGGGTGCGAGTGTAATAATTTATTTTATTATTTATAACATGTAATAAAGGTAAAGTAAAGAAGAAAGAAGGGGAAAGAGAAGAAGAGGAGAGAGATCATGAGGGAGGTGATGAATTCTAATGGTGTAGGGCCAGGGTGTCCAAGAGGGTGATGGGGCACGACCTCAAGGTGCAATGTCGACCCAAAATTCCACATCAGTATCCACGTCAACAACAATGCCACATAGGTAAGGGTTTCCTATAGTCTAAAAAAAATCCCAAGTCTAGAGCCAAAATCATATTTTGGCCATAGCAGGAGCATAGTAACTCAAAAGAAGATAAGATTTCCTAGGTTTTTTCTGTAGTGTTTAAGGATACAAAAATTCCAGAGAGATGCACTGGCCAATTATGCTTTGATTTTCCAGAAAATGCAAATTACTTATTTTTGAAGATAAGGGTCAAGCTCAGTGGAATGACCACAACTACTAATGAGACTTTTATAATGTTTCATAAAAGTAGACATGAAGATATTGTGCGAAGGAATTGGCTGGATTCCTAGGATTTTGGAGTGTAGGTGCCAAAAAGGGGAAAAATCCACTATTCTCAGCGACTTTTAAGGGATTTTTGGGATTTTTATAGGAGGAAAAGGGTCCACGGATGGAAAATATGAAAAAAAAAATCATTTACTCAACATTTTATGTACTTGTCAAACCCGACAACTTTGATGTAGTGATGTTTTTCCAAAGGTGCATAGTTTGAGAGATAGCCAATTTTACTAAAAATTCCAAGTCTTGAAATTCCAAAGGGGTGTTAAAGGACAAAGTTGACATTTCCAGAGTGTTGCAGTTTTTTACTAGAGCATCATATTAGAAATATGAGAGTGGTTATGAATTCCTTATCATCATTATCTATGTCTCATACAAAGTTTCTCTCGTTCTTGACACATTTACTTCTACAAGTGACAAAAGTTGGTATCTGGGATTAATTGCACCAGAACGAAAAGTGTGCAAAAGTGATAAATTGGAAATATTCAGATGACTATAACTTTATGCTGATAGATCATATTTGAGTAGGAAACTAGTCAATGGAAATGTCTTGGATAGGGTAATTTAGTTATGTAACCATAATTGTGAATTGACTAGCAGAATTCATAGGAAACCATAAGGAAGATGGTTGGTGCCCTTAAAAGGAAAAATTGTGCATATGTTCCCAGAATTGCATATTATTGTTTTTAGCTAACAAATGTTGTTGTATGCACATTTTTTCGTTTTAGATATAAAGGTTACATGTATAGAAGAGCATGCTTAAAATGAGATCTATATATGTAGAAGTTCAAGGGAAATCTATAGATATGAGGAAAGAGGCAGGGTTAGTTCTTCAAAATGTGCATTGGATTGCTTTAGGAAGCTACAAGAAAAATACATGTAGACTCAATGAGAAATATGCAAGACCTCCAATGAAATTTTAATGTGGGAAAATAATTCTATATGAGATATGTGTATATCAAATGTGGATGCTAGGTAATAAATCCCATCTACAGTTCATGATAATGCATGTGTAGTGGATGCACACAGAGCTGTAAAACATGAAAGAGGGAATGATGGTTTATATAGTAGGTGAAAGAGTTTGGACTTGATATTAAGGATGAGTAGAGACACTTGAATAAAGAGTGTTATGAGAGGGATTCTTCAGAAAAGGATAAAAGGAAATGAATGTAGAATGTTAAGATATGATCCAGGTTTAACTAGGTAAATTGAGAATTCAGGAAGCTAGTGTTCTCATAAGGGGAGACATAGTCTATACATGGAGATAAGGTGCATCATCTAGAGGATCATTTATGCGATTTTGGAGTAGTACCTCCATTGTTGTTATCAGAAGTGCACAGTGGAAACATGCTACAAGTGCCAGAACTTCATGGGAGAAGTAATGAGGGTGCATGTATGCTAAATAGTGCCAACATATGCATAAACCAAACATTATGTAAATAATTAATTTAGAAGGATGAATTCAGACTTCAGGGAAGGGTATTTCATAAATGGAATAAAGATCCTAGGACTAATAAAAGTCCTTGAACATATTGAGATAATGAAGAAGGTACCATGCGGTGGATTCCAAGCTAATTGGAGTGTATTACAACACTCAAGGAAGGATGACAACAACATAAGATAGTTTTTTATGAATATAGAGAAGTTTGAGCACACTCCAAGGGTACTAAATGCATTCTATGGTAGAATGGGATGACAAATCAAAAGGGATTCAAGTAGGGAGGTTATTTTCAGAAGAGAAATCATTAAGAGACCCATGAAGAAGAAAATATCCTATGCTTGACTTTGTATGAAAACGATATGGCACCTAAAAACAACCCAATCTCAAGTGGAAAGCAGTCATTGGTGATATTCTATAAGGATTCAAGTACCAATGGAGTTTATGATGGAATGTAAAGGTAACACTATCTGCTTCAAGGTAGTCTCCATGAAGTTGGAAAATAATACATTTGTGTAGAATTGTAGTATGCTAGAATACTGGCTAAGTCAATTTTGAGGCCAATGGGCTAAGGAAGGAGTAAGTAATGGTTTAAGGAACCACAAGTGATGAAGAATTTAGCAAGATAAAGTTGAGTCAAATGGGTCTAAGACGTAGATGAATGTTGAATATTAATATCAACATAGTATATGGATGGAAATGCAAAAGGGCCAAATGGGATTTGGCTAGAAGGTGCTTAGAGAAGTGAGCAATCATATACAATGATTGGAGAAGAAACTAAAAGCCACAAAAATCCAGTGAAGACTTAAGGACATCCAAGGAATAGAAAAAAAAGCTGGAAGTGGCAGAGGATGATGAAATTGCTGTCAACAACTATTAGAATTTGATAAGCTGAGAAGTCACATGGAACACAAGAATATTAGAATGCATATGCTTCCATAAGCATGGTGAAATAATTTAGTGGTGAATTTAGATATGCATTAGTGCATGTGAAACTTTTTACACACACACATATATAATGTTGTAGACTAAGAGTAGTCTATTGCTATATATGAATATTGAAGTTGCTAATGATGGCTTTTGTGCCAAGAAAGAGGAAGTTATTACACGGCTAAAAACATTGATTATAACATCCTTGTTTTTAATCCCTATGAACTAGAAATGTATTATGTAAATGTGACATGAACTAGTGAGTCGATATGTTGAAT
>JASDQU010590227.1:24819-39715 GCA_032191745.1 Picea mariana | reverse complement strand
ATATAAAAAGTAATATACATATCATTTGAAAATTTTAGTTATAAATTTTAAAATCATTTTTTAAAAAAGTATGGAATTCAAATTTTATTAAAAAAGATAAAATAAAATAAATTTTATTTTTAAATTAGTAAACCAATTTTCTTCACATTTCTCATTTCAAATAATTAAATCTTAAAAAAATAAAAATCCATTCTAAATAAATAAATCTAAAAAAAATAAAATATTAAGTTAATTTAAAAATATCTTATTATTCATACTTAACAACATTTTTATTAATATTTTATTTAAAAATAAAAAATCTTAAAAAAATAAAAATCCATTCTAAATAAATAAATCTAAAAGAAATAAAATATTAAGTTAATTTAAAAATATCTTATTATTCATACTTAACAACATTTTTATTAATATTTTATTTAAAAATAAAATAAAATGATACATATTATAGTAAATCCAAAGCATAAAACTATCCATAAATAACCATATCATATTGAAATCTTTGTCTTTGCTACAACCTTAAATAAGTTTAATCACTTAAAAATTTCCAAGTATAAGGGTGTTTTTAATGGAAAGGCCTTAAGTTTAATCACTTTATATAGGATCTTAAATATGTATGAAGTTAATTTAAAAGAAAAAAATGTTAATTTAGAATGATGTATTAATAAAAAAGAAAATGTAGCTTACATATCAAGGTAGTTGATATGTATAATTTGAGTAATTTTAATGGTTAAAAACATGTGTTTCTTTTTGAAAGGATATAGCTTCAAATAAGAGGGGTTATGGTATATACACCTTCCTAAACTTTAGGCTTACTTGGATTAGGGTTAATCACCTCCTTATAACATCTTAATTTTTTTTTATCCACTAATTCTTTATAGTACCATAGATTGTACAAATATTTTGAAACTGAGATCTAACTTAGGTATACATAGGGCATTCAAATGTGGCAAATCCTTTCATGGCATCAAAGTTTCTCCTTAATTGTAGCTTTAAAGTTTCTTCTTCCTTTATCCGCCAATGATTGAGCCAAAACTTGACATCATTATGCCATCCTCTTGTGATTTTGGCTAGAGTATGAAGCAATTTTTGGGAGGCTAGTGCATCCATGTTGTTCATCTTGTTCTCATACATTAAGTACCTAATCATAGTTGTTCTCTCAATGGGGAAATGCTCACTTCTATGAAGATAAGAAATGATGTATTTCTTTTATTTTTTATATTAATTGTTGGTGAAATCACAATTTTACATTGTTTAAATCACGCTTTTAAATACATAAATCCATTTTTAAACAAAATACATCATCATATAAAATCTCAAACTTTTTTTCTCATTTAATAATTGAATATGGTTTATTTCCTATAAACAATTTTTTTCATATATTTAATTTTCAAAAATTAAATTTAATAAAATAGCCAAAAGAAAATTATATACTAATTAATATATTTTTACTTTAAAACATCACTTTTACAAAATCATAACATATTTTCGTTACTTTGTAAATATCATTTTGAAATATCATATCTTATTAAATATTAAATGAGAATCAATATTTTTATTTTAAAACATCACTTTTAAAAAATCATAATATATTTTCGTTACTTTGAAAATATCATATCTTATTAAATGATAAGCAATATTTTTATTTTAAAACATCACTTTTAAAAAATCATAATATATTTTCGTTACTTTTGAAATATCATATATTATTAAATGAACAGCAATATTTTTATTTTAAAACATAACTTCAAAAAAAATCATAATATATTTTCGTTACTTTGGAAATATCATTTTGAAATATCATATCTTATTAAATGGCAATAATCCTGAAAAAAAAATCCTTTATCCTTTTATGAACACTAATTATTTCCTTTATCTTTAAAATTCACTTTTAATAATGCCATAATGTATTTTCTTTTTCTTGAAAATATGTATTTTCTTATTCTTGAAAATATTATCTGAGTGGCATATCATACTAGCACGGCAGCGAGTTAGCGGCTGGTGAACGTCGAAAGACAGGATGAGGTAGATAATGAAACATCCAGACAGTTGAAGAATTCCAAAAGTTAATCATTTAAACGTGGCAATCATATGATGTTACAGTAATTTCTTAATATGATTAGGTAAATGTTAAAAAGTAAACAGGTTAACGAATGCATTTATAAATGCAAAGAAGATACCAACAATGAATCTGAGTCATTGATTTTGGAGGACGACTAAGAATAAGATTAAAAGATCATTAATTGTGCTAAATGATGCGGCCAATACTTCACTGACCTTATTTTTGTTGGGAAAACATTAGTTACCCCTTCAGAAATCCTGATCAGATTACTGAAATAACAGATGGACAAGTTAGAATTAGAAGGGCTTAACCTTCCTTAATTGGGCATTTCAAAATGGTGTTGGCTAAACTTTATATTTTTGGGTTTTTTTGTAGGAATTCGGCTATGTAAATTTGGAAGAAAATTGTTATTTTATGTTGTTTAAATTATATTTTTGAATGCATAAATAGATTCAGTTTCGTGAAAAACTTTGGGTCACTCAAATTATACAAACTTAGCCAGTCAAATCTACAGATACAACCATTAATAACTAGATTTCAAGCCAAATCAAACTAATCAAACTGAAAAAATTACCGACCAAAAGTTAAAACGTTTACACTACTACTTTCAAAATTCTACGCAGCTGTGGATAATTCTACTAGTGTTCGAGAGTGGTAATTATTACCTCCACTGATTCAAAGACTTCAGGGATTTACTTTCATGTCCGGCGCGATCCTGCGGTGATATGATACACGTTTTCAATTGCAAAAACCGCCGAAAAGCTGCATCGAATTGTACGGATGTAGATCTGTAATGCTGATGTGGGTTTTGCAAATTTCTTCGTGTTGACAAGATTCTTTGGGGTCGTATGTAAGGATCGCAGGCGGCTGGTCCTCGCCACGGGTATCGTCAAACATTTAGGCCCCATTTAGGCCTGCCCATTGGCAATTTGTACCCACACCAACATGAGAATATTATTGAAACAACACGAGTTAAATAAGATAGATAAACGGTGCAGTTCATCTAATGTTTTTCCTGTCAGATTACGGCCTAAAAAAATGTCACATCTATATACTTTACAGCTTATTTCCCAGTAGGATTCGAGAGGTCCCGGCGGCTTCCTTGGAACATATGTGCATAATCACGATCAGAATACCTTTATGCATATATTTTATAGCGCTTAACATTGCCAGCTGAAACAATCGTGCACGACAGCATAGTTATCGGGGTATCTTTCCAGATGCATGTATATTGCAATGGCGCGGGCCGCGCGGCTATTCCAATTGCTTCCAGGGGAAAACGGGAAGAAACTAATGTCAGTTGCCTGTACAGTCTCCGTGCTGACAAAGGTAAACGAAAAGGAAAGAAAGGGCAGTAATTTACGACAAAACCCAGCAACGAATTGATGATAAACATGAATCTGATTAATGATCTTTATATGTAACGATAAAGTTTTGTCCACACGACTTCAGATGAAGTGGCAGTAAATTGACAAATATTACAGCAAGGAGATCCGCTGATTTACAAAGTTTGATTAAAAAATTAATCATTAAAGTAAAACGTGTAAGTAATGTACGTTTATCAACCTAACAAGTGAGGATAGTGAGGATACAAGGAACTGTAAATTATGCAGCACTATAAATGTTTTATTTTTTTTTGGGTAGTTTTTTGGAAAAAAAAATCGTTTGATTTTGTTAGAAATCTGGTGAGGAATGGTTGGATCTGCAGATTTGAGCGGCTAATTTTGTATAATTCAAGTATTTCAGGAGTTATTCACCAAACTAAATCTATTTATGCATTCAGAAATGCAATTTAAACAACAGAAAATAAAGATTTTGTCCAAATTTACATCCCAACACCTTAAATCATTCGTCCTTCCTTATCAGCCTTACAAACAGCTAGCAAGCTTTACAAACAGTTAATATGTTTTAACATAACTGAACGTGTAACAAAATGCATTCATTCCTTTCTAGCTTTATCAGCCTTACAACAACTAATAAGTTTATATAACCCCTAGTGTGGTCTGGTCTGTAATGTAAGATTGATAGCTAAAAAATTGCCACCCTCCTCTCTTCTCAATTAACAAATGGGATAGACATAATTACATATCTCTATTAGATTTCTAAGTGTCTTTGAACACGCTCACTTGAGCTTGCTTTATTGTGGGCTTCATCCTTGAACTTTCTTTGTTTCCTCTTGCACCTTGTACCTGCATATAATTATTGATGTCCATATAAAACACAATCCATCTACCGGAATACATGGGTCATCTGCCGCTGTACTCGCTAGTTCTCTAGGAATTATTTTTAACTACATGGTTCATCAATGTTAAAATCTCCCTTAAACATAACTTGGTCCCTCATACTCTAAGACTCACAACTTGGTCTCACACTTTGAGATTCTTCCATCTCACATTCCCACCTTGAATTGAAGTCTCTCGCTTCTTCGATTCATTATCAAGTTTAGGCTACAGGTACACCTGTCACACCCGTACCTCTCACAGTGGTTAACTCCACAACTTGATACAACGACCTCTCTGCCTATGAGAGAGTATCACATCCTGTGATCACACGCGCTTCTGCGCTACAACACGTATGCTTGTTTATGCCTTACTAACAGGGCTTACAACAAACCTGGGGAAATTAGCTTGCCTATGGCTAAGCATTACAATTTGGACCATAACCTGGGGTGTCGGGTACAACCGATCATGCACACCCTACAACAATTCAATCAGGTACACAAAATATCAACAATACTCTCACCAATCATATGCCCAATATTACAAGCCCATTACATATGCTCATTTACATCTCATCATCATTCTTGACCAAGACACACAACCACTTTACACAACTTGAATAACTATCATCACACCTTCAAACAAGAAATATAAGCACAACTCAATCTCACTTTCTCACTTTTCCGACTTAATTTGGAGGATGTGCGAGTCCGACGGAATGTGCACGTACACCTCACTTCATTTTGCTATAACACCTCCATGTAATGGCGCAAACAACAACAAACTCAAACAATAGCAGCCTCTCGCTTGACGACTCCCTTACTCAACAATTGCAGCTCCTCTCCAAAACTCAAAAAATGAGTCCTCTGCAATATCATGGACAATGATTTGTCACACGCCCTTCAACCTCGCTTGATAAATCTGGGGTTTGACAGATCCTAGCTTCATACATTATTTACTATTTAAATTTCTAGGATCCGATGGATCCTAGCTTAATAAATACGGAGTTTGATAGATCCGGCATGACAAAGGATTAGTTCAAGTTCAAAAACTTCCCCAAATTCAGGTTCCAAGACTGATCTACTCTGCTCTCCTCATGATCTGGGCACTCCATTGAGGGAGTTACGCCCAGCCCTTATGCTCTGATGCCAAATTAACAAATGAGATAGACATAATTACATATCTCTATTAGATTACTGAATACATTATACAATACATTGGCTCATTATATAGAGCTTTATCAGATCTAAATTATTCTAATAATAGCAATAGAGGTTGAGCAAATATCTCAACCACACACCAAACTATGAGACTTGTTTGGAGAGAATCTTTCTCACAACCAACTATCTAACAACCTCCTTGACCTATTCTCTCAAGTCATCTAACTATAACTACCTGCTCAACAGATCATTAACCCAATCATACAACAAGTATGAATTACATATTCTAACATTCTCCACCTTAATTTCAGACATTTTATTGAACGAACAATGGTGAGGGTTACTAGTTTTCTACAGTTAAATATAGTTGCTAAAATGTTTACATAATCCCTGGTCTGTAATGTAACATTGATAGTTAAAAATCTGTCACCCTCCTCTCGTCTCCACCTTAATTCCAAATATTTTATTCAACATTGATAGTTCAAAATCTGTCACCCTCCTCTCCACCTTAATTCCAAACATTTTATTCAACGAACAATGGTGAGGGTTACTAGTTTTCTACAGTTAAATATAGTTGCTAAAATGTTTATATAATCCTTGGTCTGTAATTTATATAATCCTTGGTCTGTAATGTAACATTGATAGCTAAAAATCTGTCACCCTCCTCCCTCTCTTGTCTAGCTGAATTCCAAACATTTTATTCAACGAACAATGGTGAGCGTTACTAGTTTTCTACAGTTAAATATAGTTGCTAAAATGTTTATATAATCCATGGTCTGTAATGTAACATTGACAGATAAAAATCTATCACCCTCCTCTCTTCTCCACCTTAATTCCAAACATTTTATTAAACAAACAATGGTGAGCGTTACTAGTTTTTTACACTTAAATATGGTTTTTAACCATAGATTTATTTATTACTACAATGGATTTGTTTAAAAAAGAAATTAATATGCAATTTTTTTAATTTGTGTGATTAAAAACAAATTGAAATGCAAATTTTTCAATTAATATAGATATATTTTGGTGTGCATGTAAACATCGAAATTATATATTTTATTTTTTTAATTTATTGATACAATGATAATATTGAATAATGTTTACACACATTCAAAGTTCACTTATCTTTCTCTAGGAAATTATGAGATTATCATTAACATGATTAAATCAAAATTATGATATTAATACATGCAATTGATTTTTTGTATGGTGATAGCACCAGTGAAAAGGTGTAATCATATAATTATTTAGGTATCTATTTCATTTAGGTGGAAGGTTTATGATCTTGAAAGTGATTTGATAAGAAAATAATATTTTTCGGCATTTTAGTTATCCCAATGTTTGGGTTTGTAATACCCCAAAGTTGAATCCTAAGTTGTAAATGTGCATTCATTTTATAGGTTAGTGAGCTAGAATGTTTTGGGCCAAGGTGCTCGTGTATATATGTTTTGGGCTGGAGTGTTGTGTGATATAAGGTTACTTCAAGCTTATCTTTGTAAATTGTATCACTCAAATATATTAATAAAATACATCATTGTTGCAAACCAACACAGATGAAAGTGTATCGGGAGCTAAGACTTACGGGCAAGGGGCTAAGTCGAGAGGGATTAAGATAATAGACTATAATAATATATTCCTAAGGTCATATGTCTTATCATATGATTTTATCATAAGTTTCTAAGTGAAGTGAATCAATTACAAGTGGGGGACAACGCAGTTCCTCGAGTTCCATGTGTAAAGATAGGAACATGCATATATAATGTGGGGAATTTAGTGTAATACACATTCATTCCATTCCATTCTTCCACTCCATCATCCGTACCTTTTCTTGGAGAGGGGGAGTTGTAAATTTGTTGTAACTTTTTAAATCCTTGGAAGTTTAGGTGTAAAGAAGCAATTTATCAAGCCAGTGCAACATTCTCTTTGGGTGAGAGAAATGTCGGGAATAGGTTTCCATGTGTGTTGGCCTAGTGAGTGCCATAACTCTTTGAGAGCACTCTTGTGTTCCAAGTGTCATAGCTCTCTAAGACTTCTTGGTCGACCTATTTTTGAAGCCCTAGAAGGGAAGTGGGATAACCGAAGGATTGAGGAGCAGTGAAGGGGTACACTTCTTTGTGTGGGACAACTTGTTGGGAATGAGAGGATATGAGGTGGAACAGTTGCTAGATTGGGCGCCATTTTGAATTGTCTAGTTGTGCTGAGTGAAGTATGACCTTAGTGGGACTAGTGAGAGTACCCTTTCCTAGGTGGAGTCATAGCCCCAACTTAGGGGTGACCTGTTGCTAAGAGTGAATGAATAACATAGTCTATGGCTAGGAGGAACGTTTGAGTTCTACAACTAGTTGGTAATTTCCAATAAAATATAAGTGTCTTTTATGTGTTGTTATGATGTATATTGTGTTTTATTTATGTTTTGTTGTAATTGTACATATTTATGCATGGTTGTGCATGAAATTGTTGGTTCTGCATAAGGTTGCACATGTAGGGAATTTCTATGTTGGTGTTAGACACTATTTTCATATTATACCCACCTTCAATAAGGTTGTTTTAGTTAATTAAATGGTATTGAAGTAGTAATGGGATGAATTAGAAGAAACTTGGAAAAATTTAGTGCTTGAGAGAATTGGGATTTAATGGCATACACCCAGAAGTGAGTTTGGAGTACATTACAAAGTGGTATTAGAGCCACAGGTTCAACACTAAGCCTGCATGGGCTAGAGAGAGTGCGATAAATATGAATTTGTAGGTTTAAAGTTCATAGGATGTCTAGAAATTGTTTCTCAAAAGTTCCAGGAGGAAGTTTGGGAATTTTCCAGAAAGTTGGTAAAAAGTAGGTTCACAGATTAAAAATCTCCAATTTTAATACATGAATGTGCATGTTTAGGCCTGTAATTGGTCGAATTTCATAAATTATAGAGAAACCATGGTGAAATTGGGAAGAATTTGGTAAAAGCTCCAATTTCTTCAATGAAATTCATTGACAAATCGACATTTGGGTACAATAGTCTCTTTGACACGCATATCAATGAAATTGGCCATATGAAGAGAATTATAGAGCTTCCATGGTGGTTGGGGAATAAATTTTGAATTTGGGCATTATTGAAAATTTTGGGACTTTTCATACATGTCGTCAGCGATGATGTGGGCATCATGTGTCAGGTGATGTGGAAGTGTGACATGGACTACCACAATGATAGGTCTATGGTGGAAAGGTTGTGGGTTTGCAATGTGTGGTGGCGAGACCGATAACTAAGGTAGGCATGAAGTGGACGAGGCCATATAGACCGATACCATAAGTTGTATCGCATGGGTAGCAGAGCAGTTTTGAATTTTTTTTTGGCAATGTGAAGCCAATAAGAATGCAACATGTATCATGGGAATTTTTTGGTATCACATCAGGGAGGGTCATTAACATTCAAGAATGTAGATGATGTGATATCAACCATCAACAATTGATCACTTTGATCATCCTCCATTGTTATATCTGGAGCATGCATGTTGTGTGCCATAGGTAAAGGTGTGGGATGGGACCCTCCCATCTCTATGATAAATGAGGGAGTATCGGGTGGAGGTATGGTAGTGGTTGTGCCATCTGGTAGATGGTACGGTGGGGTGCGAGTGTAATAATTTATTTTATTATTTATAACATGCAATAAAGGTAAAGTAAAGAAGAAAGAAGGGGAAAGAGAAGAAGAGGAGAGAGATCACGAGGGACGTGATGAATTCTAATGGTGTAGGGCCAGGGTGTCCAAGAGGGAGATGGGGCATGACCTCAAGGTGCAATGTGGACCAAAAATTCCACATCCGTATCCACGTCAACAAGAATGCCACATAGGTAAGGGTTTCCTATAGTCTAAAAAAAATCCCAAGTCTAGAGCCAAAATCATATTTTGGCCATAGCAGGAGCATAGTAACTCAAAAGAAGATAAGATTTCCTAGTTTTTGTCTATAGTGTTTAAGGATACAAAAATTCCAGAGAGATCCACTGGCCAATTATGCTTTGATTTTCTAGAAAATGCAAATTACTTGTTTTTGAAGATAAGGGTCAAGCTCAGTGGAATGACCACAATTACTAATGATAATTTTATAATGTTTCATAAAAGTAGACATGAAGATATTGTACGAAGGAATTGGCTAGATTCCTAGGATTTCGGAGTGTAGGTGCCAAAAAGGGGAGAAATCAACTATTCTGAGCCACTTTTTAGGGATTTTTGGGATTTTTATAGGAGGAAAAGGGTCCACGGATGGCAAATATGAAAAAAAAAAATCATTTAATCGACATTTTATGTACTTGTCAAACCCAACAACTTTGGTGTAGTGATGTTTTTCCAAAGGTGCATAGTTTGAGAGATAGCCAATTTGACTAAAAATTCCAAGTCTTGAAATTCCAAACGGGTGTTAAAGGACAAAGTTGACATTTCCAGATTGTTGCAGTTTTTTACTAGAGCATCATATTAGAAATATGAGAGTGGTTATGAATTCCTTATTATCATTATCTATGTCTCATACAAAGTTTCTCTTGTTCTTGACACATTTACTTCTACAAGTGACAAAAGTTGGTATCTGGGATTAATTGCACCAGAACGAAAAGTGTGCAAAAGTGATAACTTGGAAATATTCAGATGACTATAAATTTATGCTCATAGATCATATTTGAGTAAGAAAGTAGTCAATGGAAATGTCTTAGATAGGGTAATTTAGTAATGTAACCATAATTGTGAATTGACTAGCAGAACTCATAGGAAACCATAAGGAAGATGGTTGGTACCCTTAAAAGGAAAAATTGTGCATATGTTCCCATAATTGCATATTATTGTTTTTAGCTAACAAATGTTGTTGTATGCACATTTTTTCTTTTTAGATATCAAGGTTACATGTATAGAAGAGCATGCTTAAAATGAGGTCTATATATGTAGAAGTTCAAGGGAAATCTATAGATATGAGGAAAGAGGCAGGGGTAGTTCTTCAAAATGTGCATTGGATTGCTTTAGGAAGCTACAAGAAAAATACATGTAGACTCAATGAGAAATATGCAAGACCTCCAATGAAATTTTAATGTGGGAAAATAATTCTATATGAGATATGTGTATATCAAATGTGGATGCTAGGTAATAAATCCCATCTACAGTTCATGATAATGCATGTGTAGTGGATGCACACAGAGCTGTAAAACATGAAAGAGGGAATGATGGTTTATATAGTAGGTGAAAGAGTTTGGACTTGGTATTAAGGATGAGTAGAGACACTTGAATAAAGAGTGTTATGAGAGGGATTCTTCACAAAAGGATAAAAGGAAATGAATGTAGAATGTTAAGATATGATTCAGGTTTAACTAGGTAAATTGAGAATTTAGGAAGCTAGTGTTCTCATAAGGAGAGACATAGTCTATACATGGAGATAAGGTGCATCATCTAGAGGATCATTTATGTGATTTTAGAGTAGTACCTCCATTGTTGTTATCAGAAGTGCACAGTGGAAACATGCTACAAGTGCCAGAACTTCAAGGGAGAAGTAATGAAGGTGCATGTATGCTAAATAGTGCCAACATATGCATAAACCAAGCATTATGTAAATAATTAATTTAGAAGGATGAATTCAGACTTCAAGGAAGGGTATTTCATAAATGGAATAAAGATCCTAGGACTAATAAAATTCCTTGAACATCTTGAGATAATGAAGAAGGTACCATGCGATGGATTCCAAGCTAATTGGAGTGTATTACAACACTCAAGGAAGGACGACAACAACATAAGATAGTTTTTTATGAGTATAGAGAAGTTTGAGCGCACTCCAAGGGTACTAAATGCATTCTAGGGTAGAATGGGATGACAAATCAAAAGGGATTCAAGTAGGGAGGTTATTTTCAGAAGAAAAATCATTAAGAGACCCATGAAGAAGAAAATATCCTATGCTTGACCTTGTATGAAAAAGAGATGGCACCTAAAAACAACCCAATCTCAAGTGGAAAGCAGCCATTGGTGATATTCTATAAGGATTCAAGTACCAATGGAGTTTATGATGGAATGTAAAGGTAATGCTATCTGCTTCAAGGTAGTCTCCATGAAGTTGGAAAAGAATACATTTGTGTAGAATTGCAGTATGCTAGAATACTGGCTAAGTCAATTTTGAGGCCAATGGGCTAAGGAAGGAGTAAGTAATGGTTTAAGGAACCACAAGTGATGAAGAATTTGGCAAGCTAAAGTTGATTCAAATGGGTCTAGGATGTAGATGAATGTTGAATATTAATATCAACATAGTATATGGATGGAAATGCAAAAGGACCAAATGGGATTTGGCTAGAAGGTTCTTAGAGAAGTGAGCAATCATATACAATGATTGGAGAAGAAAACAACAGCCATAAAAATCCAGTGAAGACTTAAGGACATCCAAGGAATAGAAAAAAAAGCTAGAAGTGGCAAAGGAGGAGGATGAAATTGTTGTTAACAACTATTAGAATTTGATAAGCTGAGAAGTCACATGGAACACAAGAATATTAGAATGCATATGCTTCCATAAGCATGGTGAAATAATTTAGTGGTGAATTTAGATATGCATTAGTGCATGTGAAACTTTTTACACACACACACACATATATAATGTTGTAGACTAAGAGTAGTCTATTGTTATATATGCATATTGAAGTTGCTAATGATCGTTTTTGTGCCAAGAAAGAGGAATTTGTTACACGACTAAAAGAATTGGTTATAACATCCTTGTTTTTAATCCCTATAAACTAGAAATGTATTATGTAAATGTGACTTAAGCTAGTGAGTCAGTATGTTGATTAACCATGGTGCCTAGAAATGTAATAATTTATATCTATTAATAAAACACATCAATAGATGAAAGACATACAAGGACAAGAGTATAGGGGTCTATGATTCTGCGAGAGAGGGGGGGTTGAGGGACTACCCCTTTTATTAATTTCTATTTACCCATGTTTATGTTGGGGGGGTGAATGAGTGGGCATGTGAGTCTCTTGGGGAGGCCACGTTGTTCCTTGGGTGCCTTGCAATTTAAACCCTACCCGTGGGTTGTTTGGGGTTGTTCACTCTTTGGTTTGTTCCTTTTGTTCCTTGTTGGTGTTTTATTTTTCTTGCTCAATCATTTTGGTTCATCATTCACTTATGACCATTTGTGTGCTATGGATGGCATGGAAATGAATGACTAGAGGAGGAGAGCCATTGCTAGAAGGTTGTAAGTAATTATTGATTATTCCTAAAAGGAATGAATTCCCGAGTTCTTGGATGCATTGGCATGTAGAGTCTAACTATTCACAACTAAGAATATTCCAGCATTGATATTCCTTACCAGTAGCACTATATCCCTAGAAGAGAAACTGAACATCCTGAGGGACTGCATGGTAGAGAAAGGGGTTCATTTCTTTGGGTTGTGCATGATGAAGGGGAAGAGAGATGGAAAATTAGGATTGTTGTGTGGTTGGGAAAACATCAGATCTTGATAGCTAATTGTTGTGTATTTAGAGTTGGTCCATGACCCATTCTTGTGTATTCATAGCCTTGGCTCAGGGGTGACCTGATTTTCAGATTTGGAACAACAATATCTATGGTTGGGTGGAACATCCTTGGTGTGTAGCTAGTCGATGAATGTTTCCTTTAAAATATAAGTTCTCTCTGTGTTTTCTATATAATGTATATTCTATTATGTATTTATTTATTTCTCAGGCATGTGAATGCTTGATGGTTATTGTTGTAGATAGCATGTTGTTCATTTCTTGGATGGTTTAGTATGAATCTTGTTAATTACATGTGTTGGATCCATGTTTCTTGATTTAAAAGAAGATTATAGAATTCAAAATCAATCCAAGAAGTAAATTTGAATTAAATATTGGTATCAGATATACAACAAAAAATACATTTCTTTCTTTGTTGATCTAGATATGTTACCATTGGTATCAGAGAGAATTTTTTCAAGTTTTCGTACTGAAGACATTACAATGTGGTATAAGAGCATTCTTAAAGGGTGTTGTGAAAGTAGTGTGGCTCAACCTAGTGGATGAGTATGTTACAAAGTCGTATCAGAGCATTATTTAAGGGCCTTTCGGAAGTAGTGTGGATGAGCTTAGTTGTTGGGTGTGTTACATAATGGTATAAGAGTTTAGGTTACAACATCGAGCCTTTGGGGGCCTACTACAAAAAAACAATTGTTTGGATGAGTTTCCTTTTGGGGAGAAAATTAATTTTCTATAGGAGTTTCAAAAAAACGAAAGAAGGAAGCCAAAGATTGATTTCTACTAATGATGATAATAATTGTGGTATTTAGTGTTCAAAAACCTTTTCACAATGTTGCATAAGTTTTGGTATGTCCTACCTTCAAGGCCCAGTCATGATAAAATTAAATGAGAATAATGGATAGCTGAAAAGATTGTTCAAGTTGCATTCATAAGGATGGTGTTTCTATTGTTTTGCATTCTCTTGGTACATTTTCTAATGAGGACGCATGTATTGAGTAATTGTCTACATGTATTTCAAGCAAATATAACACATCTTAAATATTTATGCAACATATAATACCTTCTTCCATGTCTATCTATTTTATTGAAGTCAAAGAGAAAGAGGATTTTGGAATACGAAGAAAGGTCATCTTCTGCACAATCCCCATTATGAGAAGACACAAAACCATCATAAGGAGAAGATAGTTCATATTTATTGTTGATTTGATCTTTGCATGGTTCTCTGCCATTGATCTATTGTCAATATCTTTCTTTATACCACATGCATTGGGGAAGGCTTTCTTAAATGTTTTATAACAAAAACAAACCCTTAGTTACTGTGTGTAAAAAGAGAACTACAGAAGCCACCTGAGATATGTCCAATGTAAACTTTTTGGTAAGGTGATTGGTGGCCTAGTTGACTATACGAAAAGACACTTTGGAATGCAGAGAAACAAGGTGTTCTATCTGGTTCCTAGTGGGATAGTGAACCAGAACAACATTAGATTGCTCATTTTTATATGGATACTTATGTGGAAGCTTTATCAGTGACCCAATGTCCTCATGTACTCGTGGACTGGTGCATTGGATCATAATCATATAAACGAGAATTGGAAGAAGCTTATGGAATGTCTTGGTGGCTCGATGGACTGAACCAAACAAGTTCAGAGTCTATTGGACTTTATATGGAATCTTTCCCAATGGACTGATGGACTAGTGTGTTGGTTGATTAGATCAGGGTTGACTAAAAGGGAGCTAGATGTAATTTTGTGCATGTAGGGTGACTAGTGGTCTGATGTCAACACCACATCCCTCCCATGTTAGGGCCACATCATTAGACACATGCCATATAGTGTAGCTAATGGGAATTGTACAAGTGTCTTCACTTAAGTGGGTGGATTGAGGAAGGGGCATGTGCTCCTTACGCACCCATCAACACAAGGGTAGATCCTAGCCATTGAATTTGGGGGGATGAGAGATGTTGTTCATTGATATATTAGAAAAATAT
>JASDQU010590227.1:4473-24578 GCA_032191745.1 Picea mariana | reverse complement strand
GCCAGGTGAGGTAGGAACTTCCTTCAATACTGTAACCGGTGTTGTAACAAGTTCGGTAATCATTGGTCAGGGTATGCCACATCATAGGATTACATGTTATAACATTTCAACACTATGTAATGTCACATTGGATGGTATAGGTGGTGAGGGTCCACATGAGAGCCACATGGATGCGAGGTGGGTTTTGCCGGAAAGAGGCCTGAAAATGTAAAAAGGCCATAACTTTTGATTCTGAACTCGGTTTTGAGAATGGTTATAGGCGTTAAAATATCTCGAAGAGAAGAACTAGATTATGAGATCATAATTGGATTTAGATGGACGATTAAGAAATATGGTTAGAGAAAAGAGAAAAGGGAATATTTTTATAAAAAGGACCAGGTTGCAGATTCTAGATTGTTCAGAATCTTACTAGAATGAATAATGGAGAATATGAAGGTTGTTGTGTGTTCATCATTATGATTACGATTAGTGTCCAATATAAAAAAAATGTTGGTTCTTCGTGTATTTTCTACTATAGTTGATAGAAGTTGACCTTCTAGTGAAATTGCACTAGTGGAGAATCATTCAGATTGGATCATTATATTATTTTTCATCTATCTATATGCTTTCAGAGTGGAAAAAATTCGAGGAATTATATTGTAAGGTCATTTTAATTCTAGGTCTCCGTTTGGAAAATTGGGGTCTAGAACCTTCTTTAGCCATTTTGAGGCATTAAATGGATTTTTTTGGGGTTTTGGAATCCGAAATTTGTTCCCACCCCCTATATGATCTTCTACACTTCAATACCTTTCCAATAATATAGATCGTGTGTCAATCAAAGTTCACATGAAAAAATTGTGCCTCCTGTAAGTTGACCTATCGTGTTGACCACCATGGTATGAGAGGATGCCACATCAACCCCCATTACTTATGCATATTGGGATAGCCATGAGGAATTTCAAGTATATTCTAGAATGCCTAAAACCCTACCATAATTGAGGGTTAAGGAAGTCAAAAACCTACCCCTAGATGGCTATCGAGCTATGTTAAATACTGGGCTAGTAGGAGGAGAATGGATTCCATTCTTTTGCATTGTATCTTGTTCCATAGTGGATCAAAACATAAAAGAGTGGTATTATGTGAGCATAATACAAGAGGAGATATTATATCATAGTCATATAGGGAACATGTCAAAGGAAACTTTCGAGAGAGTGTGTCTTTCTTTGTACTTGCATCATTTCTATACTAGAGAAAAGAGAGTAGAGCAACCTCACCTTCTAGCTGGGTTTTCTCTTACAAGGGTGTTGTGAGTGGGAAATCCCTCTACGGAATAGCACTTAGGGTTTTATCATGCATGCAGAAAAGACCTAAAGATTCCTACTTTCTACCGTCATCCCAGACCTAATCCCCATTATTGTTAAGCAAATATGTAGTTAAGAAGATCAAGTGAGCATACCTTATTTCAGGCGTTTGATATTGATCCTTCTTCATGCCTGATTTCTCTTTGACTGCAACTCTCCTCCCAAGGTTGACCTGCATTCACACAAGGCAAACAAAGAACTCCACATGCATTTGATCTACAGATTAATGGGTTAGAGATTTAATCAACATGTATGCAATAAACCATGAAAACCTCATATGGTGGGATGGGAAAAGTACTTATTTATTATTAACTTCAACAAATCAACTTACAATGATGAAGCCAACCACTACTCCATGAACCTAGTCCTGGGATCCTCTTCAACTATCCTCTAACTTCTTTTCTCTATATTTCTCTTTCCACAAGGATGGCTAAAGGTTGGGAAAAAGGGAATGCACAATCGGGTATAGTTTCTTTACTATGATTCTCCTCCTTCCAAATGGGACCCCTAACCCTTCTTTCATAGGCTAGAAGAAGCTAGGTATTTGGTCGAACCTTCAGCCATGCATGGCCAAAAGGTTTAGTTAACTCACTCAAAGTTATGTGTTTCGCCAACAACTTTCCTTTTTCCATGCTTTTGTAGGTACACGCGGGTTGTCTTGGGTCAGCTTGCATGTACACGCATGCAGTAATGGAGCAGGGCGCTTGGGCCTTTATAAAATGGGTTTTTAAGAAGAGTTGTTCAACAGTGTTTTGGGAAAGAAGGAACCTGAGATGGCCTAATGCCAGGTAAGCATGTCTAGTGCAAATTAGGGTTATAACAAAGGGTTTCCCTGAACAAATATTTTTGTTGTCTTTTGGATGGTATGTGATTTTACTTTGTTGTTTTATATGTTCCACATTTTATCTATTTCATGCATAGGAAGAAAATCAATAACTAAATATTTTGGAATCTAAAGGAATTTAAACTTCATATTTTAAATTTTAGTTTTGTTTATCAGATATGTTGTGACAATTTGTTCTAGTGGAATATCCATGGTATTTTAGAGAACAGAGAAAGTGTATAAATGGGTTCAAAGTGATTTTTTAGGAATCTATAACTTTCAACTCGGAAATCAGATTGAAGTATAGGAATAGTCATTGGAAATCTATTGAAGAGGAGAAGACATTTGTCCACCTAGAATTTTTGAGTTGGGAAGCACATTGTTCTCTAAAAATTGAAGAAGGCCTCTAGTGGCTTGTAGGTGCATCATTGTTGGACAAGAATTTTGGATACATTTTTGAGGAAAATCCTAAGTATGGAATATATCCACAACAACAAAAAAAGGAAGAGAAGGCAGGAGCGAAGTGCGCAGTAAGGGCACAGTTAAGATTGAAGTGTGCAGTAAAAAAATACTTGGTAGTGAATAAAAAGAGAATAAATAAAGAGAATAAAAGAAGGAATATAAAGAGGGTTAAAAGGAGGGACATCAGTTCAACATGAAAAAGCAGAGAGACAGGAAAAAGTAGGAAGAACAACAGCTGGGAATGCAAAAGTAACATGCAGGCACAAAAGTAGGAAAATTATGCCCGAACAACAAGTCAACATGAGTTGTAATGAGTAAGAATGAGTTGTAATAGGTTTTTGGTGATAAGTAAGTAGGGTTTTGATCCCTAAATGGTATGTATAAATATGTAATGGGTTGGGTAGATTATATGGTTGAAGGATGGAAGTTATTGTTGTGGAGAGAATATATTGAGAGTGAGAGAGAGAGTCTATATCTGAAGGTTTAGGGGGAGTTTTTTAGGAAGAGGCTTGCACTGCAGAGAGAATAGGAAATATGGAGAGAGATATCATGATATATCTATTTTAAGCGTAGTGCGCAAGTCGAAGAAATTTATAGAAAGAATAATAAAGAAGCTAGTCATTATGGATGTAGTCCAAATTTGGGTGAACCACATTAATTATTGTGTCTTCCTATCTTTTTATGTGATTGATCATGAATATTCTCTTTATGCATAACTAGATCTAGATATGTTTGCTAGATTAGTGATGTGCAATAATTTTGAATGTTACAATGAATAGTTTATGTTGCAATCTATAGTATAATGGTTCTCGATAATTGAATTCACCAACTAATAAAGGAATAACAAACACGGTATAATACGCACAAAATAGATAAGTAATAATGAATAAGATGATCGCCTACCATCCCCTTGTTCATAGAAACTTTGTTCCTATAGACCCAATAGATGCCTCAGGTGAGACTTCACTTGCATGTAGGTGATTCTGAAAGGGATAGTATATGAAGGGTTTTGTTGGTTAGTTAACTTGAACCTAGGGTCTTACAACCACATGTCAATAAAAGGTTTTGTTGTCGGGACACCAAATCTGTTATTGAGGGAATGTTTTATAGGTCAACTAAGAAAGAGATCTAAGAATGGATAGAAGGGAAGGAATGAGAATTTTCCCAAAAAGAGAATAGAAACCCTCGAGTTAGCGATGAGAAATGGATGCAAAGGTATGTGTACACAGAGTTGCATGAGATTTTCTTTGGAGATTTTCTGATTATCTTAATACTATTGGAGAATATTGGAAGCTACCAAATTGGAAGGTTGAGGAACTGGATTCCTAAGTTGGTACATCAATTGAATTATGTAAGTAATAAGACTTATTGTGCAGTTGATTTCTGGTTGGAGAGTATATTGGGAGGTTATATTAGACAATTTGTAGTGGATTCTACCCATTCATACAATGTTGTAGATAGGGATTTCTTCAAGGGTTTGCGTGGAAGGTTTATGAAATCATTGGGTACTTGGATAAACATGTTGTTGTGAGACAAGTGAATGATGAAAATGGAATATGATTGATAAAATGGATTTGCACACATAAGGGAACTAGGGGATGAAAAGAGGATAGTATGAAGGTAGGAAATAATGAAGGAAGAAATGAAGAAGGAAGGGAGGGACTGAGGATGCATAGAACCGAAGAAGTTGTATCAGAAGACGAAGATGATTTTGGAGTAATACACAATGGAAAAAGGTACAATATATTGAAGACTGGGATTGATAAGTGAGAGTGACATTGTGAGTTTGACAGGAGAGAATCCTGCACAATAGTCTAGATCATAGAAATAATGTACATAGAAGGAGAGGAAGAGAATTCTCATTTCAGTACTATAATAGAAGAACCTATAAGTCCTACTTAGACTGGATCTTTTATCGACTCCACAACCCCATGTGCATTACCTAGAGTGGAAATAAAATTTGAGTATTTGTCAAAGGAACATATAGTTATCAAGTGAGGATTGAGTAGCAGCAGCTAGAGCAGTGGAAGAAGTGAAATGATTCATATTCAACCAACATTGTCGAGGGGATAAATTACACAAAACAACATGGTAGGGTTAGACAACACCCTGATACTGCCTGCGTTCTAGGGATTTGGTTAAGAGGATCTAGAACAACATCTATTCATATGTGAAATAATTTGGGTTGTAAAGAATGTCCAAGATGATGTTGTAAATATTTCATAGTTGGAAAAAACAATTATGAGTTGTACGTTAGTATTGAACATGAAACTGCAAAGTACCACACCTAAAAGAAAATAAAGGATGTTAGTATAGATTAGACAAACATCGTTGAAAGAGTTCAAGAAGCCAAAGTCTGAATCGTAGTACATTACAGAGTTGAAGGAAAATAAACAAGTACAAAATGAGTTAGTTTGGGATTATGACCAACATTTTAAGGATATGATGGGTGGATTGAAATTCCAGATTCTTGATCAATAGCATCAAGAATGTTTTATTGCAGGACTTTTACCACAAATTTGCAGGTCATTGATTCAATAGAAGTTTGTGTCGCAACCTGGATATTTGGAGATTCAAATGAAGCTGGAAGCTTCTCCTATAGGAGACAATGGGGGGATGACACAAGTTCAGACACAATTAGCTGCCTTAAAAATTTAGTTAGAAGATCCCACAAAAGGGAAGGAGAAGCAAGAACAAGTCTGGTGTACCAAGTGTAGGACCGAAGGTCACCATAAGGAAAAATGCCCAACATTTTCATAGTATTTGGTGACTGGAGTGCTGAATCCCCTACCAGAGGGGGATACTGTGAAATATGTAAGAAATGGGGACATCATCCATAAGAGAAATAGGCTACGTCCACAATATAAATTGTCAGGTCCTTCCTTTTTATTATCAAGCAAAATGAGGAGATACAACCTACAACACACTCGCTATAACTTCCTATTCTTTTTCTCACAATATCCTCTCTCATAATACAATATTAAAAATAATACATAGGCACAATACAATTCCCTCATAAAATAGGGTTTCCTTCTAGGGAAAAAACCCTAACATAACTTCTACCATCAGATCTGGGACCTTATAATGAATGGTCCAGATTGACTAAGAAATTACAATATTTTACTAGGAAATTTTCCCAAAAAACACTTAGCTCGACAGTATGGGGGGTAGGATCCCCCCAGACCCCCTTCTTTCGGGGGCCAACCCCCGAACCCTCGACAGAAGGGGGATAAGAATACATGCTTATAAATGAAGGAGATAATCAGGCTCCAAAACCAACATTTCTGAGGAGTTACGTAGAATTGATGAAAGATGAGATTGCATTGAATTCATTATGTGAGATGATTTTTCATTGTGCACAAGGGAAATTCCTATCGCATAGAGGGTAGTGAATCAAGTACTGCGTAAAAACAGGACCAATGGGGAATTTATATTAAGTGTGTAGATTGGGGAATACGATGTGGATAATGTTATGTTAGACTTGGTTTCTGATGTGAATGTAATGAAAAAGAAGACATGGAAAATGATGGGGAAACCCAAGTTGATTTGGTCTCATGTCTAGCTAAGATTGGAAAACCAACACAAGATAGTACCAATTGGTTGATTTGCAGGAGTACCTTTGAATATAGATGGGGTGCATAATATAGAATATTTTGAATTCATCCAGATCATGGATGATAGTCAGCCATATCCAAAATTAATGGGACTTGAATGGGCTTTTGATAATTAGGCGATCATTAATATGAAGAGGAGGGAGACGATATTTGAGGTAGGATCCTTAAAGGTTACTGCACCATTGGATCCAACGAAGGGTAAGAGGTACTTAGATCTAGAAAGAGGGAACAAAATTGAGAATGTGTATAACATGTCTGTGCATATGGATCACTATGTCAACCAGACTGCAGATGGTGTACTCAGTTGGAGAAGCATTAGCTTGTGCATGTCAGACTCATAAGAAGGTTTGTAACATTGGTAGTAGAGGATGCATGAAGTATCAACTACACGATGTGCACGCATAACATGATCAATATGCAAGATTGGAATGGATTTATGTGATCCACCTAGGCATGATGGATTGACTAATATTAGATCTTTTATAAATGAATTTGAGTTTTAGGTACTCGAACAACAAATATTGTTGGTGATAGATGTTGTCTTAAATGGCAGTCCAGCTAGATTGTGGGCTACACACAAAGAGGGAATGCAAGACTGGTCTCTATGTAAAAGACTAATGCATGTGAGATTTGGTATCGAGGTGGAGAATATTGTGTAGAAGTATACAAGGAGAATTGACACAAAATATCATATTTTGCAATGCAGAAACATATGGGTATCAGTACTTAAGAAAGAATGGATGCAAAGGTTTATACATACACTGGATACGATTCCTAAGAATGGATACTTGGAACTGGAAATGCCTAGAGAAACAACAAATTGGGATGAGATGACTCATAGGTTCAAGGTAACTTTCACTTTCGAACACAAATATCCATTGGTATATGTATCCCTACAGGTCATTCGAGCCAATATATTTTTAGAAGAACGGACAATGGAGGTGGTATCTGTGTGCAATGCCCACAAATCTTCTATGAGTGTCCATGAATTACTGGATTGTTACAATGTATCTAAAGAAGAACACGATGAGGAAAATCCAAGGAATGTGAAAATGCCTGAAACTGAGGGGGAGCACATAGTAGAAGGGCCATAGATTGATTTTGTTGTCTACACACAACCAATAAATACATAGAAGGTAAATATTGGGACAAAGGAAAAACTGAAATTTGCACGAATAGGAGATTATTGGAATGATGAAACTGTGGAGAAGATTGCATATTTATTGTGCGAGTATTAGGATATATTTCCAAATACATTCACGGAGATGAAGGGGATAGTTGGGGAATTAGGAAAGATGAAGATCCCTTTAAAATCAAAGTCTAAGCCAGTGTGATAGAGACCCTACAAGTTAAATCCAAAGTATAAAGAGAAGGTGAAATAATAGATAGATCGAATGTTGGAAGAAAGGATTATTAAACCAATGGTGGAATCATAATGCATAAGTCCAATGGTAGTGAAAGACAAGAAGACGTGGGGAATCAATATTTGTGTAGATAGAAGGAAGCTAAATGTTGCATGTCTACATGATCCATTTCTAAGACCTTTCATAGAAGAAGTGATAGAAAATGTAAGTGGGAAGGAGAATTATTCTTTCATAGACGACTTCTCAGGATATCGCCAGATAAGGATTGAGCAAGAAGATAGACATAAGAGTACTTTTTCAACAAATTGGGGAAGTTATCAATACAAAGTGATTCATTTTGGACTAAAGAATGCACTTGCAATTTTTTCAAGAGTTGTTGTTGCAACTTTTAAGGATTTTATTCATAAGTTCTTTGAAGTGTACTTAAATGATTTTACTCTGTTTAGTTTATGGAAATATCACACAGAAGTACTCAGGCTAATGTTGGATAGATGTAGACAATTTCATATCTCACTAAACTTGAAGAAATGTATTTTCTGCATGCCTTTTAGAATTTTGTTGGGCCATGTGGTATGTACGCATGGATTATTAGTGTATCCTACAAAGATTGCAGTGATTTTGGACTTACAACCACCCACCTCAGTTAGAAAAATGAGAGAAACCCTAGGTCATAGCGGGTATTAGCGGAAGTTCATTAAGGGTTATGCGCAGATTATCACACCTATGGAGAAGAAAATGAAGAAGGAAGCTAAGTTCCATTGGAATGAGGATTTTCAGAAGGGTTTGGATACATTAAAGAAGAAATTAGTGACCACACCGATTTTGATCTTCCCATACTGGAAGAAGGAGTTCCATGTCCATGTGGATGCGTCATCCATAGCTTTGGGTAGAATACTATCTCAACCAAGGGAAGGATACATAAACCACCCAATTGTTTTTGCAAGCAAGAAACTGTTACTAGCAGAAAATATTTGCACTACCACAGAATGAGAAGGATTGGCAATGGTATATGCACTACAAAAATTTAGACATTACTTGTTGGGTTCTCACTTTAATATGTATTCATACCACTCTGCACTAAGATACTTAGCGAACAAGCCAGTGTTTGGGGGAAGAATATGCATATGGCTACTATTGTTCCAGGAATATGATTTTGAGGTTATTGTGAAACCGAGGAAGTTGAATGCAGGATTAGATCACTTATCACACATACTCTTAGGAGAAGATGAAAGGAATATATATGACATCTTGTTGGATGCACACTTATTTGCAGTTAAAATGGTAGAGGAATACTTCATAGACATTGTGCAGTTTCTAAGTACATGAATGGTCCCGTCATACATGACCGTTGCACAAAAGAAACAATTAGTGGTTAAAGAAACAAACTATCAATTGATTACAGGGAACCTATAAAATTTAGGTGCAAATGGAACATTGAGGCCATGTGTATTAGATCACGAAAGACCAATGATACTCTCAGAATTGTGCGAAGGAATTTCAAGAGGACATTATGCAGGAAAAGCGATAGTGCAAAATATTTTGTGTGCAGGCCTCTAGTGTCCCACACTTCATAAGTATGATAAAGAATACCATTAGGCATGCGATGTATGTCAAAGGGTGGTAAATCCATATAGGAGGGATGAGATTCCTTTACATGCACATGTTACGTTGCAAGCATTTGATAAATGGGAAATAGACTTTGTTGGACCAATCAACCCATAAATAGAAGAACATCAGCTAGGTACACAATAACTATGCCACATTATTTGATGAGATGGGAAGAAGCAACACCATTCATTGATTGCACTGCAGAGACTATTTCACGGTTTCTATTTGGGAATGTACCCACATGATTTGGATGCTCGCGCAATCTACTTAGTAATCAAGGAACACACTTTCTAAATAATACAATTGCAACATTGACTGGTGAATTTCAAATTCATCATTAGAAGAGTATGTTGTATCACCCTCAAGCCAATGGGAAGATTTTAATAAAATTATGGATAATGCTCTAATAAATATATGCAATGTAGGAATAGATGATTGGGACTTAAGAGTTCTTGATGGGCATACAATACTACGAACAAAAAGTTGACAAGACAAACACCTTTTAGGTTGGTATATGGGAAAGAAGTAGTAATGTCAATGGATTTTATCATGCCTAGCTTGCATGTTAGAGTGATTATCGATATTTTAGATTCTAGAGAAGTGGAGGAGAGATTGTCACAGTTGGTACAACTTAAGGAAGATCGCTTTGTCACAGGGTTCCATCAGCAATTTCAGAAGGCGAGAGAGAATATGTAGGACCAGTTGATGATGATACAACAACTATTAGAAATAGTGAGGACAACACTATAGAGAGGCTCGAGTGAAGGACCGTCAACGAGCCCGATTGAGGAAGAAAGGACTACCACTCCCTTCCTTTCAAAGTTAGCCATCAGGAACAAAGTGTTGGAGATCCCATCAGATGCAGTCGAGTTCCCGACATAAGAAATGCAAGAGTAGGTGATAGCACTAAGTCATATAGATATAGTTGTTTCTTGGATGCCCACAATAGTACAACAGATCTTGCACATCGATATTATGCAAGAGGTAAGGCTCCACACAGAGTTAATGTGTAGAGAGTTAACCAAGGTGACATACAAGAAGGAATAAATGCAACAAACGTATACGACTACTCTATAGGAGAAGCGTGAGGTTGAAGAAAAAATTGAAAGGACGATGAAGAATAAGAGTGAGGCCAAGAAAAAGGCCAAGAAAAAGGCCAAGAAAACACTAAAATAAAAGTACGAGGCCGATAAAATGGAACAACAGATACAAACGGTCATCCAAAATGTCTATAAGGAGATCCCAAAAGTACCAATGGTAGTAAATGCCACAATGGAAGAACAAGTCTCAAGAATTGACGAAGTCATTAAAGGCTTCCATACCAAAACTAGAGATTTGGAATCATTTACAATTCTAGGGAAACCTATTGATGAAAAGGAGCAAAGGGAAAGGAAAACAGAAAGATGAACGAAAAATATTAAGAGTCTATATGAGGAGTGCACGAGGTTTTGTGATGAGCGTATGTAGATTTGGAAACAACTCAGGATGAATCCAAAGTTGAAGGATATAGAGGATAGAATAAAAAGTGAACAAGAGCAGGCCCATAAAACCAATCAGAGCATCAACACTCTATTACTTTCTGAATGGATGATGACCATCTTTGCAAATAGACAAATATACAATGAAGTAGAGTACATGTGGGCAGAACATAAGAAGATTGAAAATAAATTGGAACCTATGTAGAATGAAGCACTCATGGTAATAGGGGAATTGCCCACAACATAGGGTACAAAAAAGTAAGTAGTGCACAAAGTAGAGGAGAAAATCATGACCTTGACTGTGCCGATCGTAGCAAAAATTTTGGGAAAAGAAGACGAAGTAACAAAAGAAGTTGCGACAGCGAGAGAAACCCTCCAAAAATTCATGGAGGCATGTAGGAGCATGAAGCAACAGGCTTGAGTGGATGAGGATGAGCCACAAGTTAGTGTTGGGGGCCTATTGTATAGGCATTTCTTATACATTTTTTAGGAATATCCTAAGTATGGAGGATATGTGTAGGAGAAGAAGAAGGAAGAGAAGGAAGGAGAAGAAAGGGTTTTGTGTACCCTTCCTTCTTCGGATGTGCATGATCTTTCCTTTTGTATTTATATTTAGATTTATGATATTTATGGCTTCCATCTTTCACAGTAAGTGCATGAACCTTTGGGCCTTTGATTTTTCCCATGTTGATGAGCTTGGTTTGCTCTTGTGTCAGGGATTCGATAAAGTCCTCAAGAGAAAGCATCTTCCAGGTCACTCCATAGGCGAATGTGACAGAATGGAACGTGGATATGAATATAGAGAATTCAGGACCAAGTTTTGAGAGAATGGTGAGAACCATTTTCTTCTCCTCCTTATATTTATCAACCCCACAACCTTTGAGTTGCAACTGTAAATCCTTGAATTTTATAAAGAAATATTGGATATTGTCGAAGATTTTTGGATCCAAAGTGAGTAGTTTCACCTCCATCATGTGTCCCCTCATCTCATCCTGTTTACCAAACACCCCTTCCAAGGTGGTCTAGGCTTCATTGGTATTCTTACAGGAAGATATGTGAAAAAGGATATCGGGAGAAATAAGACAGCAAATCGTTCTGAGTGCTTCATCCATCCGATTTAAGTACTTGAATTTTTCTATGGCTGATGTTGGTTCTGTATCTATATTCAAGGTTAGCCTATACAACCCTCTGGTTTGGAGATGAATCATTATTATCTCCTTCCATGAAAAGTAGTTGTAAGGTGTAAGAATGAATTATTTTTGGAAATATATCTTTCCACTGTCTTCAATCTTTTGTACCTGCAAAGAGTTTTGGTGTATCTTTTTCTTAGTAGTCCATCGGCTCTGATGCCATGTAAGTGTGTTGAACCTACAAATATTATATATATATATAGAAAATACTACACACATTTGTAGAGATAAATTGAGAAAGAAGAAGAAGGAGAGAAAGAATAAAAGAATTATCATTAACCGTTATCAATAATGAATAATTTACACATGATATACTCTGTATAACTCAATGAATGTGCATTGAAGGATAACCAATGCACCATAGTGGTGGCATAGAGTGATATGGACACACACCAACAGTTACAAGGGTGAACTTCCACCTAGTCTAGTCTCCCAGGCAGTTATGGGAGTGAACTTCCACCTAGATGAGTTAACTAGTCAACTAGTCTTCAGTTAACTGAATGAAAAAAGAGTAGTGAGGAGTAGATAAAGGAATCAAGGGTAATGCGCTATTATGGTGATGATCCCAATGTTTCATGGTGACAAAACCAATGCAGCATCTAAACTCAACTCAACTAGTCAAATTGAAGTGTCAACTGAAAGAGAATATTCTCCAGGTGGAATATTCTCCGCTAAAAAATAGGATACTAGATAATGACCAATTATGACTAATAAACAAGGAAAAACCTCAAGAAAAATAAATCCTAGGTGTATGTGGAGTAAATCCAACAACATAGAACTTATGTTGACCCTCTACCAGGACAAAGCCACCCATATCTCAAACCATATCTAAGAGTGGCGTATATAGAAGAGGTTGATCAAAGCTTACATTCATCCAAATTTTTTGTTGCAATGGTTCCTTAAATCCCTATTGCCTTATATTTCAAAGGATTTTTCTACATCCGGGGTAAAATATGAAGAGGAATCTATTTTGAAAGCCCAACAATTAGATCTCATATAATCTCAATCTAGGATGTTATATGAAATTATTCTTGACGCATCGAGGTCAAACTATGAACCTAGATAAAATATTGGGCCTTATGCCGATGACATTATAGGCTCTACAAATATTAATTCTGCAGACTTGGTGACACATAAGTTGAAGGAGTTGTCTCTAAGCCAGTCTGCAACAGAACAAACTTCGTCTGTGTCCTCCACTCCCACTTATTCGACAGATGTGCATTTTGTACAGTCATCGTCAAACCCAAATGGTAACTAGAAACCAGGAGGGAATACAACGAAAGGATGTGGTAACAATTGTAAGGTTGGGAAAAATAATAATAAAAATAAACCCAAGGAAAATGCTAATAATGATAGATCAAATAACAATGTTGGTGAGGAAAAGAAAGAAAGGAGAAAGGTGAAATTCATTGTAAGCTATGTACAGATGATCACTATACCCACTTATGCCCCAAACTCAAGGAGGGTGCGAGGCTCTTATCTCAACTACCCATTGTGATGACTAATCCATTTATGCATAACCAACACATGGCCTCAATCTCCTCTAATGATGGAAATGCATCAAATTGGAATCAAAACCCATTGGCGCATGAAGGTGACCGTATATGTGTAAATATGGTCAAGTCTTAGATTAACATAGCCACTCGATCTCGTGATTATGGATCTTCACAGAATATTCGAGGTCTAGAGTCTCCCCCTCCTCTAGAAACACCTTTGTAGATAAAAAATCCAGATCCTCCACCTCATCTTTTGAAAGTAGTACTAAAACTCTCTACCCACAAACCTAATGCTAGAGTTTCCCAAAACTACTCGATTGTTGAAGATATAGGTCAAACCCCCTTGTGCTATGTCGTCTTTGGAGGTGATCCAAACTTGTCCTTCACTGAGGAACACATTTCTATCTTCTCTAAGAGCTCTAGACCCATATGGCTCTAAGGTTATCAAGTTTGATGTATGGATGTGAAGCCTCTCTTTCCTTACCATGTGGAATTTCAAATCCACGTGGATTACTCAAAGTATACCATCAAACATACTATTATTGATGAAGGTGCTACAACGTGTGTGATGTCCTTAACCTGTTGGAAATCCATTGGCTCTCCAACACTCTCTCCATATCCGACTATGTTGACCACATTTGATTATCATTCTTTCCATCCCCACGACATTCTTCCTACCTTTCCAGTCCAATTAGGTGGAAATAAAGTGGATGTGGATGTCGAGGTGATTGATGTGCCCCTCAACTATAATTTACTACTATAGCATAATTGGAATTATGTTATGACTGCAATTGTATCGTCTATTTTTCGTACTTTATGTTTTCCTCACAAAGGGAAAATAGTGGTGATTGATCAGTTTTCCTTTGCGCATGCTAGTCACAATGCATCAGTTTGACCTTCTATCCCCGTGATAAAAAATTCTCAATCAACAACTGACGATATTTTTGTCGGAATGTATTCCTCCCTCATGGATACCTTTGATTTCATGGCACCAATTCATAACATTTGTGCCATGTCCAGTAGGTCTTCTTCGTCAATGAGGTCCATTCCTTTGTGTACTTCGTATTTTAATGGTCCTTGAACCCTACATTCCCTGACCATGTCTTGTTAAGGTCATTCACATATTGGAATCTTAATGCCACTGTCTGCGACAGAGATAACGTATGGGGTTGTTCTTGAATCTACAGTGGACCCAGATCTTATCTCCTTGCAGACAGACGAGGAGGATCTTATTCTCCAGCACATATGGGCCACCTCATCATCTTTCTCACATGATTTCCTTGATGATACTTTACCTTCGGATGAATCTATCTTAGAGGCCATGAATGGTCCTGATAGGTCATGGGATGATATGCATCATTGCTCTTACTTCCTCCCATAGCTTGTTAGAATTGAACAAGATGATTTTAGATCTACCTTGAGTGACATGGTTTGTCAAACGTAGTTCCACTAGATACGCATGGAATTTATGCCGAAATAAATATGAAATGTATTTCTCCTACCGTCACGATCTAAATCTCTTGAGTTCTTGTTAAAATTGAAAATGTATATATCGATGCATATTGTTCGCATGAAAAAATTCATATCTACACCGATATCTTCAAATAATTTTGTGATGTATTCACTTGGTCATATGAAGAGATGTCAGGAATTTACCCTCGCATTGCCAAACATGAGATGAAAACCTACTGGGATGCTAAATTTTTTCAACAACGACTTATAGTTGTTAATCCTAGGAAGGCCCCTGCTATTAAGGCAGAAGTAGAGAAACTACTTAATATTCGTTTCATCTACCCAGTTCCCTTGACTAAATGGTTATCCAACCCCATTACCATGAATAAGAATCAAGGAAACATATGTGTGTGTATGGATTTCCAAGACCTGAATAAGGCTTGTCCTAAATACAACTTCTTGACATCTTTCATTGATCAGATTCTTGATGAGTGTGCGGGAAGTGAGGTTTTTTCTTTTATCGATGTATTTTTAGGATAAAATAAAATTTAGATCAAACCCGAGGATCAAAATAAGGCGACATCTATTTGTCCTTGGGTACTTTTGCATACCAAAAAATTCCTTTCATCCTTGAAAACTCTAGAGAAACCTTCCAACAAGCCATGACTTTTGATTTTCACGATCTCAAGACATTGTGAAAGCTTATCTTGATGATCTCGCTGATCACTCTTGCAAGAGAGTAGATCATTATATGCACCTTCAACTTGTATTTGAGAGATGTCGTTATTATCACATCCATTTAAACCCTCATAAGTGCATATTTTTCGTTAATTATGGTCGTCTTTTAGGATTCTTAGTTTCTGAGAATGGGATCTTGGTGGATCCTTTGAAGGTTGAGTAAATACTTTGATTGCCTCCCCCGCACAACATTCATCAGCTTCAAGGTTTACAGGGAAAATATAACTTCCTACGTCAGTTTATAGTTAACTATGCCAATATTACTAAGGGTTTCATGCATCTCTTGAAGAAGGACACTCCATTTATATGGGATGAGTGAGCCCAAGAATCCTTTGATGCTCTTAAGAAATCCTTAGTATCGATGCCTCTGTTGAGGCCTCTAAACTACATTAGAGATTACCTTCTTTATATTGTTGTGTCCTAAGGGATAGTTGGTATGGTTTTGGTTCAAGAGGACGTTGAGCTCCATGAGCACGTTGTCTACTAGCTTATTCAAAACTTAGTCAGCCCTGAACTTAAGTACTCTCATGTTGAGAAACTAGCCTTGGTTGTCGTACACGCGGTTCAAATATTACGAAACTATATATTTCTTTGAAAAACTACCATATTTGTTGATGTTGATCCATTTCAATACGTCCTTACTAGGCATATCATAAGGGAGAAATATAATAATTGGATTGTCTTTTTTCAAGAGTTTGACCTCGATTCTGCTTCGGTGAAATCTAAGAAATTGCTATTTTTTTCCGAGTTGATATCAGACTTCCCTCGATTGGATGAGGACATCATTAATATCAACTCATTCATGGCTGAAATTATTTTTCTTATCTCGTCATCAGACCCCTGGTATGGAGACATTTTGATCTATCTTCAAGCCTTGAAGTTCTCTCAGCATCTGTCGAGAGACGATCGACGACGCTTACGACATCAAGCTAAAAACTACCTTCTCATCGATGACACTTTGTATCATTGAGTCATAGATAATATCTTGTGTCATTTCTTGAATCACAAATAAGATGAGTCTGTTCTTAATGAATTTCACTATGGGGATTGTGGTGGTCATCTATCTGGGCTTGCGACGACCCAAAAAATATTGCGAGTTGGTTATTTTTGGCCGACAATTTTTAATGATTGTGTCGAAGCGGTCAAGAAGTGTCACCCTTTCCAGGTGTTTGATCGGAAAATGTGATTGCATCCATCCCCTCTTCAGCGAATCATCCTCGTCGGTCCCTTCACCAAGTGGGGGTGGATTTTATGGACTGCAACCCAACTTGGGTTGGGGGTCATCAACATATTATCATGGTCATAGACTATTTCAAAAAAAGGGAAGAGGCCATGCCTACTATTAAATATGATGATAAGACTGCAACATTTTTTGTGTTCAATCAAATTATAACCCAGTTCAGAATCCCAAGGGATATTTTCACTAATCATGGAAGTCACTTTCAGAATGAAATGATGAAATGATTAGCATCAAAACTGGGGTTTAAGCATGGTCATTATTCCCCTTACTATCCCCAAGAAAATGGACAAGTAGAGGCTGTGAACAAATCTCTCAAGACCATTTTGCAAATAATTGTCAGCCAGTGAAAATCTGACTGGTAAGTAATTCTTTACCCTCCACTTTGAGCATACCAAACCTTGGTTAAGACTTCCACCGATTTTTCTTCTTTTCAGTTAGTACACTATGTGGAGTCAATCCTTCCTATGGAATGAAAAATACCTTCCGTTAAACTGGCAGTTAAGCTCCTACCTGACACTTTCGATCTCAAAGAACGCCTCGTTCACCTAAACCATGTAGATGAGTAGTGTCGATATGCCTCTATGCCTGTCGAAGCAAATAAACAATGTGTCAAGGTTCAGTATGATAGGTATGTATGTCCTTGGTAGTATGTTGAGGGTGAATTGGTCCTCTTTAATGACCAAGCCAAAGAACCACTGGGGGCAGGAAAGTTTAACCCCATGTGGGACGATCCTTATATCGTGCGATGTGTTTTACGAAAAGGAGCCTACAAATTAGAACATTATGAAGGGAATGTGTTGGTTGAGCCCATAAATGGGCTCTACTTGAAAATATATTATGCTTGAGCCCCCAACCTTGAGCAGAACACTTTGTATACTAGTGTATCTTAGTGTATATATATATTTTCCTTTGTGTCCTCAGCTTTCTTATCGAGTTTTCCCTTGGTTGGAAGATGTCAATGGAGTCTTCAGTTTACTTAGGATTTGAAAACAGTTCTAGTCGTCATACAAGAAACCGTGCTTCCACCACTTGGGTCGTTTACTCACCTAAGGGTCAACTCGTGTTTTTAGGTGGCGTTTTTCTAGGTCCATCAACGAATAATGTGGCTGAATATAATGCTATTACAGAGCTTTTACGCAATTCCATTTCACATGGTGTTTAGTCTCTAGAAGTTTTCTTGGACTCATAGTTAGTAGTATGACAGTTGAATGATAGTTACCATGTGTGAGACCCTACTCTACTCTGATGATTCCTACGGGTAAGACTTTTGGAACGGAACTTTGATTTTATTACTTATAATCACATACCTAAAAGTTATAATTATGTATAGGATGCATATGCTAATTATGTTTTAGATTGGCATTTGTCACATAAATAAATTAAAGAAAACACATTCACTAATGTACACATTGTAACATATAAGTAAATCCAAAGACCAATGTTTTTTATATTTCATCTCTCAAAAATATGGTGTCATAGTACAAAATGGGTCTCACACCCTCAAAATACATATATGGCCGATATATATAATGACCATTGCATCTACGCCTATAACGCCGGATGTGTATCATGATAGCATATGACGACGTTTGTGAGACGCCATAAAATTTGCACCCATGCATAGGGCACACCCACCACTTGTCCCTTCATAGCATCTGACAGATCCTCTACCTGAACCATAAGAATCCTGTGTGTCAAACGAGACAGGTTCCCCTGCAAAATTTGAAGCTCTCTCTCTTCATCTCCTTCTACTGGCTCATCTCCCCAATTCCTACAACAATGTTTTCGGAATCCATCTAGTTTTCGCAGACCCATATCTATGCAACAAAGTAATTGTCAATACTTGATACCATCCAAAAATATTTGCGTTTTTCTTCCAATGAAAAACACAAAAAAATGAAATATATAAAAAAAAAATTCATACCTATATCTTCGTAGGCAGAATCTTGTGGAAATGGCATATCAAGATCTCCTCTATAGTCGATCCCAACATATGGGTAGTCATATATGGCTATCACCTTTCGACACCACCATAAGAAGAACTCATCGTTGTAGGGGGTTGGTACCCTACCACCTCCTAACCGCCTCATCAACTCAGTCCACCATGACATGGATGGATCACATGATCCACGTGGAATGATCTCCACTCTAGGACTCAAACCTGGAACCCGCTCAAAGAAAAAACTACATAAGATAGATGCAAACCTAAATATTCATTTCCTACCTTGTTTGCAATATGTTAGCTAGCTATTCATTTTAGCCAGTAGTGAGGCACATCAATCATAAACTGTGGGTCACAAGTAGTCTACTGCATAAAAATGAGTGTTCTTGATGTCTGGTAAAATGAGGTTGACCTTGTGATCCATGTAACTACAATGATAACGATATTCAAGATCATTTCCTGATCACTCTGATGGGGAGTTGAATCCCTACTTTCTCTGTCCCTGCAACACAATGGGTGGCAATGTAGTCCTCTATGTTCATACCACCCCTAGTTCCCTGGGATTTGAGATTCACCACCTCGCCATGATGAGATAGTTCTGTGATGAAATAAATGTAGTCTACATCAATTCTCAATGGTTTCCCATCGAGATATAGCCTTGTTTATATCTTTTGCAACTTCATACCCTATACCCTAAGAGGAAACATTCCCCCAAGTCTCCATATCCTGCATGCACCTCCTTGGATTGAGCATAGGTGTGTTCCATTATTAGAACTAGTTTCTTATTCATGAGACTCGTTTCCTCATTTGTATCATAACATTCATTTTTCTATGAAAAAACAAAAAACAAGGGAAGGGAAAATAATATTATCTTATGTTAGCAACATTTGTGTCTCCTTTAAACAGAGAACAAACTTTAGAGTCCACTTGTCATCCAAATTTTGGGTTTAGCATGACCTTATGTTAAGAACCAAACATCAATATAGCATATAAAAACCTCAGGAAAAGTACTCAACGCCTTGAAAAAGAGATAATTTCAGATAATAAGCCTCTTCGAGGGGGAAACCTCCTTTTACCCCACTTAAATTTTCAAGTACAATATGATTCAAAATGAAAATGTCTCCTTGGTATATATAGGAGACTAGGAGGTATAATTGGCCTAAAGCCGACATAAATAAAATAACATTACTAATCTAATATGCCCCAATTAGGGGGTAAGCCAACATAAATAAAATAACATTACTAATCTAATATTCCCCAATTAAGGGGTAATGAGCCAGTATTAGGGATTAACATGCCCCTCCCCTTGAGACAAGTGTTGTCTGCAACACTTGAGTAACTCTGGATGCTTCTGCATA
>JASDQU010590226.1:5797-16962 GCA_032191745.1 Picea mariana | reverse complement strand
TAATGAGTGTGAAAGGAAGTAATATCACTCGATAATATTTTCATGTTTAGAGAGTCTGAAAAGAGATTAAAAAATACTCCAGGGGGTTCCTTTTTTGTATAACCTTTATGAGTCCAAAAAAGTGCTAAAAGTATACTCATTTACATTCTCATGTATTTACAAGCACAAGAAAGAACAAAGACTAAGCTCGGTATTGGTTTCATTTTTACACAAGCTTGAAACAAAATTAAACCATTGTTGTAATTTCCCAACGTAATATCCAAAGGTTTTGAGGGATACCCATGGATGGTTTGTACTCTGCCCCAATCTTGAAGAGCTAGTGGCTTAACTCTAGAATGATAATCAAAGGCTGGAGACATGCCACCCTTCAAGCTTCATTTCATTCGCCAACTTTTAGGTTGTCACCAATTTATGTACTAGATGGAGAAAAATGATAAGGGTGGATGAAATGAAGTTTAAAAAATGAGACCTAATGAAAGACTCGACTCGACATCTATGAGATCTAGCTAAAGACTCGAATTTATATCTATGAGATCTAGTGAAAGACTCAACGTGTTAGGAGAGGTGATTGTTTCATTTTTTAACGATATTGACACAGGAAAAGAACTATGCTCAGGACTTATGTTTCATTTTTTATCGATCTTGCCACAAAGAAGAAAAACTATGCTCATAGCTCTCGGTTCAATCCACATATTTCTGTTTCATTTTTTAACGATCTTTCTACAGAGAGGAAAACTATGCTCATAGCCTCTTCTTGATCATGGCTTACAAGAGGACAATGCTTTGGAAGGAATACATGTCAAGGGACAAACGTCAATCATGGCTTCCAAGAGATCTTCGCTAGATGGAAGAAAAACACTCTTGAAGGAAAACATATCGACGACCTCGATAAGGGTAGGGAGATCTGGCTATAATATCCCTATCGAATAGATGACCATGTCAAATACTGGATCTAAGTCAGGATAAGGGAGAGATTCCCTCTCATGTGGGGTTGAATGCATGGGGAAGGTCATTAAATAATTGACCTTTGGTGGGATGACATCGCTGGCATGTATGGACCATTCAGGGAAGGAGGATGGTTGACCATCAGATGAGGGTCAATGAATGAAAGTTGGTTGATCATTACTATGTTTCCAATTTGAGGGAAAAATTCACTCGAAAGAGAGTGGACACAAAAGCTCTCATAACATATACATAGTCTCTCTCGAGGAGCAGGTTAAAGTTTGTTACCAACAAAAGGTACCGTGTAGTATAGAGAACTGGCATTTTCATCTCCTCCGAAGAGAAGAAGTCTCACCCGAAGCACTGCTGAGACAGATATATAGGGAAGGGTGGGGAAAATAATTAAGAGGATCCATAGAACCTTTAGGACTCATTCCTGATTGTGTGCAAGAGACATGAACAAATCTTAAACATACATGTGCAAGAATCGAACCTACTTACGTTGCTAGAAAGAATTTGAACGTAGAACCATCAAATAGAACTCATAAGCTAGAAGGAAATACTATAATGCATAAGTAAACACACAGAGACACATCATATTTGAAAATTTAGGTCCTTGTTCATATTATCTTCATAATACTTCTCTGATTACAGACTCAGAATTACACAGTAGTGCACTGTACAGACTCTTGGCTCTAGACTCATGTTGCAGATCTCCAATTCTCAAAACTGATAGATCCCATCCATTACAGACTCAAGACTTGACTTAACTCAACTTACAACAATCAACAACTAATATGACTAGGTAACAACAACAAGAATGACTAAATCAATCAACTCAACAACAACCTGACTAACCCTTTTACAATTATGTTCATCCCTATATATAAGTTGGGTTGTGTCTTCCTTTTCGACTTGCATGCTTTCTTGTTCTGTTGCAACCATTTGTTGCTTAGTTGGCGTTGCGCTGACTTTCACAACTTCTTTCTATTTCTCTTTCTCTAGGCCTATGATGAATCTTGTGCAACTCATGCTTAGTCAAAACTTGCGCAATTCCTAATCCAAAAACTAAGGGCCCAACATGCTCCGACCACAATACTTGACTCGCTCTCAAGTCAAGTGCTTGGTTCTTTCACATCCTCCAGGAGCATCTATTCTTTTCCCTTGTCCTTCTTTTCTTCTTCCTTCGGATCTTCTGTTTGTGCTTTCTCTTCTTTTACCTCTTCAAACGAAGGGCCCAACTCTGGTACTAACTCTAAGGCTCGTTGTTTCACTCCTTGAAAGCTTCCAATTTTGTCCTGCCATTTCTGGGCGAGGAGTGATGCCTCTACAAGAAACTGTTGGGTTGTCTCTTTTCTATATTCCTTTGGCTTGGCCTCCACCAACAAGTTCCACTCAAAATATGTTGTTGCATCAACTTGATGCATTTGCATGTAGGCTATCTGAATTATAGGTCGAAAGTCGTGCAACTCCTTCTTGGCTACGGATTGTGCCTCAAAGAGTGTATTCAGTTTGTTGTCGGCTTATTGGACTTGGTTGAACTTATGTTGTTGCTCGATGGGGTCCATTGTGGCCACAACTTCTTTGTTCAACACCTGGATATTTGTGCGCATCTCCTCCAAGACTTGGTTTCGTCGAACGATTATGCCCATCTAGTCGCTGACTTCCTTGAAGATTTTGGTGAATTTCGTTGTGTGCTTGTGCAGTGTTGCTTAGGCATTGTTACCTTGCAATATTATCTTCTGCATATTCTCCTGCAGCTACTGAGGATGCTTCTCTGCTTCCTGCTGGACCTATTGTAGATTTTCTTCTAGCTGCTTAGAGGGAGTAGCAGTTTGTGTCCATGCGTCTTGTAGAAGCTTGATCTGTTGCTCTGGCTTACCTACCTCGTTAGCTTTGGGTAGGTCGGGTGCAACCTTATGAATCTTCGTCCAGGCTTCAACAAGTCTTTCCTACACTTTTTCTAGTTTGTGATGGACTTGGAGTTTGTCATGCTCTTGTTGTATACTGCATGTTTGTGTGAAGAACTCTTCCTTCCTTGCAACCTCGGTGGATCTCTCGGCCTCCTGAAGCCTTTTCTCTAATTGGTTTGTTGATGCTCGAATTAGTGAAAATAATTGCATCGTTAGCCACTGTACCAGGTCGACGTATGAAGGAGCTGCATTGCTGGGTGGTCATGTTTGTAGTGGAAGCCCACTAGTCGTTGAATGGTCTAAGCGGGTTCCTACCTCCTCCTCCGTTGGTGGTGCTGGTGTGATCCTCAAGCTTAGCGCTATGGGAAAAAGTGTCAAAACCTCTGTTATGGCTATGAAGAGTTCCATCAATTCGGCGCATTGCTGAGGGTTCTAGAGAACCCACTTCATTTGTGCTTGCGCGAATGTCATATCTTTCCTGGTTGTTGATTTTGGTTCGTTTTGAGCATCTGGTATCTCCGGCTCTTTGGGTGCTTCTGCTTCATGCGCCTTGATTTCTTGGGCACCCTCACCCTTGGCTAGTGAAGTGATTTGTTGGTTTCTTTCAGATTCTGACTCCTTTCTAGTTCGGGTGTCTTTTTCTTGCACTTAAGACTCAGGCTATTGTTCCTGGGTGTCTGTATTTGGATCATTCATCTTCATGCTCAGCTCTGATGCTTTAGGGTCTGGACCAGAAAATTCTGATTTTTGTTTGGGTGACTCTCGGGTTATTTATGGGAGTCTTCACTCCACTATCTCTGGTTGATCGAGCTGCATCAGTTCTGGGGTTGTGGTTTGATGTGGATTGGTGGTGGAGGGTTTTAATAATTGGGGTGGTGGTGGTGATGGAGGGTGCTCAATGACGATTGTGGACAGAATTGTTTCAGGCTCCGGGTCATCCTGAATATCAATTATAGTGGTGGCTTTGACCTCTTCACGGGTGCGGGGAGAAACTGATGCAAGGGGTTAGGGTTTCAAAGGTTTATTCGACGAGACCCTAGTTCTGGGCCTCTTCACCAATGGTTCGATACTGAACACAACACCCAAGATCTGCTTAACATCCGCGCTTGAAAACATGACATCGTCTGGAAGCTAACGAAGGGTTGGTATTTTCCTCCACTCTAACTGTCATATCTCTTCTTCCTCCTCAGAGTCTGATTATACCAGTGCATCTGGATTCTTCGGCTCTAGGCCTGAGCTCGGTCCTTCTCCTTATTCCTTGTCTTTTTTCTTCAGCAGCTCCGCAAGAAAAATGTAATGCATCCCCGACTTGCACAGATTGCATTTGACTCCTTTCCATGACATGAATTCCCTTTCAAAGACCTCCTCATCTATATAGAACAGTAACATCCTTGTGTGGAAATGTTCCCTGCTGACATGTCTCAGCCAAACAAATGTGTGGTGTTGGTTCATGCAAAAGGAAATATTTGTCATATTGTAGTTGAGGACCTCCTGTGGGATGTGCAACCTTTGCATCGCGTCTATCATACCATTATACCATTTAGCTAATGATGCAGCGTTGAAGGCTGTATTCTCTGAGGTTGGTTTGAACTACCATTGCTCGAACATCTTCTCCATGCAACCCTTATATGGTATTGTCGACTGTCTTCCCATAGGTGGATTCCATTTGAACATTGTGAATGCCACAAGTAGGTATCCATAAGTGAAGGTTCCTCCCTTCTTCTGCGCTTTCTCGCAAGCTATCAGTAGTTCCTCCAACAGGTAAATACACCAATTGAACACTGCTCCATTGGTGCAAAAGTCAACAACTGATAATGCATCTAAAGTGTGTTTTCCTTTATAGTATGATCTCATAACCTTGTTGGCTATGATGTAACAACCAATCCAGACTATCTCGGGTAGTATTGGTTCGATTGCTGTTGTGTGTCCTTCCTTCTTTGTGTTGAATTTCTTGTACAGGATAAGCTCGCCTTTCTTTTTCCCGTGCTTATCGGGACCTTGGAATCCTTTCAACACATCCTCTCCTTGGGAGGATAGTCCAGTAAGTCATTGGATGTCTTCAACATGGATTGGATACTGCTTATCCAACCATAGACTCCTGTCATGCACCCTTCTTATCAGAAATTTCGTGCACCGCACAATCTCACCCATGGTACCAAAGAATCATGGGTCTCTCAGGTTCATGATGGCCAAATTGAATAAGTTGATGAAGTCTTATTTTGGCACAAATTTTATACCTTCAACTCCATCCAGGGCCATCTCCCAAAAGACATATGTGTACATCTGTGGGAACAAGACTGAATCCGTGAGGTCAAGGTTGAGGAGCTTAACATGCTCCACTTTCCATTTGAGATCGCCTATGACCTCAAATCAGGGGTCATGGGGCTCCTCTAGTACCATTTCTTTCAACATGGCACTTCGGATGGCTGTGGCTCTCGACATTCAGGCTTCTGCGGAAAGCTAAGGACGATGGATTTCACAATGGTATAGGCTGGTTTGATCTACTGAATTCGGAAATGTCTATGGTTCTTTTGGAAATTATGCATTCATGGGAGAGTTCTCAGGGCCTTATACTTGGATTTATAGGCAAGTTTATCAATAACTTTTGTTCATCATGATTGTATGGATGTAACAAGATCTGAGTTGTCCGAATTCTGGTATTTTCTTATTTTAGTGAATGGAATAGGGATGTGGATGATTTCAGACCTTTCCGTTTGACGGTTGGGTATCCGGGCGTGAACTTCGATGACATCTTTGCATAACGCAGCTTTATGTCTCAACGGACTTCAGACATGGTACCAAAATGGAAATAAAGGTTGTGGCTAGACTAGGTTCGTGTGGCATATGGATTCAGATTGTATTCATATTCATCCTTTCTCTGACCACAGAGGTTGTCCCCATCATATTAATGATTTTCATTAATGGATTCTCTTAAGCTTTGAATCTTGTACTGCTGATTCATTAGCTCTGTATCAAACAACACTTAATCAGAAAATGGACTATGTGTCATGGTGCAACACTGTGCATATTGAATTTATTATTGAACTTACAAAAATTTCAGAAAACTCAAATCTAACTATTGTACAAGATCTTTTGGACTAGAGCGACAGTCCCTCTTTCTCAGTTTTGATATAGGTAGGGCTTCAGGCGAGCGCCATTCACCCATCCTGGTCACAACACACCATCCAGTTGCACGAGTCTGACAGCTCCTGATGGTTAGATCTCCGCAATCATGAATGGTCCCAACTAGTGCATACGCAAATTTCTAGGATGCTTCTAGTACTGGCTATTGTAGAGTAGCACCTTGTCTCCTTGCATGAATACCTTGGTCTTAATGTGCCTGTCATGCCAAGCTTTTTGTCTTGATTTTTCAACTGATTGATGAAAGTTTGCTAGAAATATGGTCTCCTTGAGTTCTTTTAGTTCTGTAAGTCTCTGCGCAATGGATTCCTCTTTTGTCATGTGTGTGAATTGTGCAATATACAAACTTAGAGTGATGAAATATGCAGGCACCACTGCCTCTCTCCCATAAACCAACTGGAACGGTGTGTACCTATGGATTTTCTTTGTGGTTTTCCTATAAGCCCATAGTACAGTTGGAACTCAGTCATCCCAGTCCTCCCGGTTTGCACAACAGACCTTTGTTAGTCCTCTTTCTAGGATTTTGTTGAAGGCTTCGATTGTTCCATTGGCATGTGGGTGGTATGGACTGCTCTTGTGATATTGAATCAACAATTATGCTATAAGTGTTGCTATAGTGTTTCTAATGAAGTGAGCTCCCTGATCGCTGGTTAGGCTCCTAGGACATCTGAACCGAGTAATGATATTCTCTAAAATGAACCTGGAAGCAGTATCTATCGAACAATCCTGTACAACTACTGCTTCTGCCCAATGGGTAAGGTAGTCAGTCGCAGTAATGATGTACCTAGCCTTTTAATGTTTGGTTGTGGGGTTGATTGTTCCAATGAAGTCAACTTCCCATTTCTCAAATGCTTGTAGACCTCTAACTGGTTTTAGAGGTAGTTATCCTCAGTGTGACGACTTTCCCACACGTTGACAAATGTCACATGATCTAGTATATACTTTTTCATCCTTGAAGAGTGTTTCCCACCAAAGTCCTACCTGTATATCTTTATGTGTCGTGTCCTTTCCTCCTACGCGACCTCCTGCAACTCCACTATGGAATTCCCAGAGTATATCCTGCCTTTCATGATCCAGGACACATCGTCTAAGAATGTTGTATAGTCCTAGTTTATGCAACTGTCTGGTGATCAGCTGGTAATATGCTTCTCTAACAACCATATGGCGTTCATGGGTTGAAGAATAGGTTTCAGGATAGGCCCCTATACTGAGAAAGATTGCTATGTCCTCCAGGTATTCTGGTATGGCCTCAATCCTGAAAACATATGCATATGGGAGTTGATCATCTACTGCTCCGCCACTTTCCCTTGACTCTAACCTAGATAGGTGATCAGGTCCTACATTGCATCTTCCCAGCTTTATGATAACTTCAAAGGAAAATTCATGAAATAGCAACAACCATCTACAAATTCTCCCTTCCAACATAGGTTTGTTAATGACATATTTCAATGTAGAATGATCAGTGAAGAATTTGAAATGAGACCCTAACAAATAATGTCTAAAATTCTTACAAAGCATAAATCATGGCCAAACCCTCCCTTTTCGTCATTGTGTAGTTGCATTATGCTTGCAACAACTTCCGACTTGCAAAATAGATAGGGTGATCCATAGCTCCATCTCCAGGTTGCATTAAGATGGATCCTAAGGCAATTCCTGAAGCATCTACATGGACGTGAAATTCATTCTCCCAGTTTGGGAATATCAGAATCAGTGTTGTGATGAGTTTCTCCTTAAGTGTCTCAAATGCTTTATCAAATTCAAGATTCCATTCGAACGTTTCAACCTTTTTCAGTAGGTTTTCCAGAGGTGCATTAATGTTGGCATATCTTCGGATGAACTTGTGATAGTAACCTATGTGTCCCAGCGTGGAGCGCAACTGCTTAGCACTCGTGTGTGGTGGCATATTCACAATGGACACAACTTTGGTTGGATCTACCAATACTCATTCTCAGCAGACTATATGGCCCAACAAATTCCCATGTGGTACACAGAAGATACACTTTTTGAGATTCAATGAGATCTGCAACTCTCTTCATCTGTCAAACATTAGCCTTAACAGTGCTACATGTTCATTGAGTAGGCTATATATTGTCCAATAATCCATATAGACTTCTATAAATTTGTGAATGAACTCTCTAAAATATGCTATCACAATCCTGGAGAAAACTGCAGGGGTGTTCTTTAAGCCAAATGGCATCATGTTGTATGGAAAAGATCCCAATTATTTTATGAAAGTGGTCTTTCTTTTGTCCTCTTTAGTGATCCTGACTTGATGGTATCCTGAAAATCTGTTTGTGATGAATGAGTATGCTTCCTTTCCCGCAACTTGTTCTAGCACCTCGTTTGTAAAGGGTGTTGGGAAGGGGTCATGTACACAGGAAAAGTTGAGACTTCTGTAGTCTACACAGACTCTAATATCCTTTGTGTCTTTCTTGATTTGAATGACTATTGGGTTGACCCATTGTGCTTCTTCTACTTCAAAAATGAGACCTTCTTCTAACATCTTATCTATATCCTTCTTAAATTTCTCTTTTACTCTTGGGTTAAGATGGTATGGTCTATGTCTAATAGGCTTAGATCCTAGTTTTAACTCAATTTTCATTTCTCCCATGACTCCTTTGATTCCCTTTAACTCGGAAAAAGTCTTTGGGAAAAAATCCTCATATTCACGCAGTAAACTCTGTATTTCCTAACTGGTTTTCTCATCCCAGTAATCTCTCACCATAGCTATCGCGGGTTGCTCTACGGTCCCTATGTTGATTTTTCACAATTTTAATGGGTGATTGTAGGAACTATCGGTCTGGCTGGGTATGGTGTTTTGGATTTCTCTTCTCCCCTCTATCTCTTTGATGGCTAGGTTTCTCAGTTCTTCTAATTCGTCTAAGATTTCTGAATCTTTGCTAATCTGATGGCATTCTATAGGTTTCTCATTTGAGGGCAAGTGGATATTTGTATGAATTCCTTGGCTATGTTTGGCACATACCACTAAGTTTGATTTCTAATTACCATTATATGCAAAAATAATTTCCTTAATATTTTCTAGGGCTATTTTAAGCTCAGGGTACTTACTTGTGAATGAGAAGTCCTTGCAAGAATGATCTTCCAGTGTTTGCCAATCATTGGTTTGTCTTCTGGTTTCCTCATGTGTAAACCAAGCTTTCAGGATTTGAACTAGAGAGTGGGAAAATACCTAAATCCAGAAGTGAGAGGGTATCCCCACAGCCTGCCACTGTGTCATGCATTATTCAATGTGTATTCCTAGGATCCGATTCTCTGCTGAACAATTGAACAACTTGGAGATACGTTTGCATCTCTGATTCTAGCTGCTTCTTATTTTGGAACCTGTACTTGATAGCTTGCTTCACCTCATCCCAAGTTCTAAGTACAAATTTATGATTGGCCCACCATTTGGCGGGATTGTTATGAAAGGATACATCTAGTACTGAGATTATTTGAAATTCTCTTACATCTTCCTCCATCTTGTGCAAAAAAATGTCAAGATTTGAGGTGCCATCGTATACTGGGTGTTCTCTAACTTCGGTCCCAACCCATCTAGTCACTCTGACAGTTGCACATATTCTTGAGAATATTTCATGCAACCCTTGTTGCCAATTGTCAAAAGCCAGTTATGAATCTTCATCTGCTAACTGTATACTTCTCCAACTTACTGACCCATCAGTGGTGGGGTTTATATAATTGTTTCGTGTCCCAACTGTTACAGTGTATAACTGGTCCAAGTCTTCTCCCTCCATATTGTCTATTGGTTTTGTATACCTGGGTCCTACATATGGATCCAAAGGTTGAACTACCTTGATTCCCTCAGCCTCAAAGGCCATGATGTCTTTATTTAAGTTGATTACTGCATAACTATCATAGGTCCAATCAATACCAAGTATTGCAGGGTAGGGGTCATTATTTCCCATGATCTCAATGACTTCAAAGTCAACCACTTTTTTTACTCCTTCTACATCTATTTCCATGTTCTCCAGTCTTCTTATGGGGAAGATACTGTATTGGTTTTCCATTATTAACTGAATTGGGGAAAATGTTAGCCTCGGTTTTCCTAAGGATTCCTAGGTCTTCTTAAAAAGAATGTTTACATCTGACCCTAGGTCCAACATGACATCCTTAATTTCAAATTCATCTAACTAGGCTATTAATCTGAATTCCTTGTCGGTTCATACTTTTTTTCGCTACACTCTTTGAGTAATTTTCTCAGGAATATTGACCCTTATCCTTGCTTCTAGGGGTTCTTCGTTCCCTAAACCTAGGTATAGTTCATTGCGCAACTTTTCTATTAGTTGATCATTCCCTAGAATGTTAGAGAATAATTGAAACCAAAGTCCAACTACGTTTTGAGGTTGCTCATGTTGTCTTGCTATGACTACAGGGTTTCTGGGTGTAGGGGGTGAAGCAGGGACNCTCTCACATTTCAGGACTAGGAATATTCTGAAATACTTCTATGGAATATTTAAAGAACAAGTTTTGTTTTAGAGGGTCATACCTGTCTCCCTTAGGTGTTGCTTTCTGGATCTGAGGTAGAGTATCAACATCAACTCCTCTCTTCACTCCTCCTCGAGTAACAATATTAAGGTTGGTCAATTGTCCCTTAGAAATCCTCTTGATTTATGAACTGATAAGGTTAGTTCCTCTTTGTTGTACTCGGTCTTCCCACTTTGCTATTAACTTTGGGCAGTCTTATGTTGCGTGTCCATTCGTTCTGCAGTGAGAGAACCGTGGCCGCCTTAGATGAGTACAGTCTCTAGCCAAGTGATATTTCTCATCACTGTTATAGCATCTGATTGGTTCTCTTCCCCCAGTTATTCCTCCTCTGAAGTCTCCTCCAACTCCACCTCCTCGACCTCTTCTTGGTCCCTGAGGGTTTTCATTCACCCTGAATGTTGTTCAGTCTAACCTGTCTGCAAGTGCATCCAATGCTCTACATTGATTGGTAGTATGTGTGGTAGACACGCAGAACTCATAGTGTATTATGTTTGGTACTATCGAATATTTATGCATGATGGGGCACTGTCTTGGCCCATGCCCATGGGTTCAAAAGATTTCACAATACTCGGTTGTTGGTGTTTCTTGGCCTCCTAAAAAAGCATGATACGGGGTGGGGTTATGGAATGGTAAGTTTGTCGACACTTGCACAACTCCTCTCATGGG